>JAJPUD010001509.1:373953-428180 GCA_023553655.1 Myrmecobius fasciatus | reverse complement strand
TACACCCTGAGAGAGGGATGCGAAATGTGGACCACAACATAACATTCTCATACTCCTTGATTGATGTTTGCTTACATTGTGTTTCCTTTATCTGATATATCGTTTGTGTAGATAAGATTTTTCTTGCACAACAATACGTTTGGAAATATGTATACATATATTTGATTTGCCAATATTTTAACATAATTAACATGTAGTGGATATCCTGCCATCTAGGGGAGGGGTGGGGAGTTGGGGGGAAAATTTGTAATGGAAAGCTATGTAAGGGTTATTGTTGAAGAATTACCCACACATATGTTATGCAAATAAAATAAAAAAAAAAGAAATAAAGACATAAATGAATGATATATTGATAGAGATTTCAGTTGGCTAAGATCAAGGAAAAGACTTGTGATCTCTAATTCTTTGTTGGCCATGAATCTCTGGGTATCATATCAGCAAATCTACTAAAATAGGTTATTATCCAGGCACATTCCTCCATCTCATCCAAAGTAAACATTTTTCATATATAATATGTCATAGCAATCTCTTGTCCTTTGCATAAAATAGAGAAAGAGATAATCAATGAATTGGGTTTACAACTAAAAAAAAGTAGAAAAAGAACAAATTAAACCCCCTCAATTAAATACCAAATTTGAAATTCTGAAAATAAAAGGGAGTTGAAAGTAAGAAAACTATATGAACACAATTACAAAACACTTTCCACACAAATAAAGTCAGATCTAAGATGGTTAAGGTGACAGGAAAAGACAATAACGGATGTTGGAGGGGATGTGGAAAAATGGGACACTAATACATTGTTAGTGGAGTTGTGAACTGCTCCTACCATTCTGGAGAGCAATTTGGAACTACAACAATGTTTGTAGCAGCCCTTTTTGTAATGGCAAGAAATTGAAAACTGAGTGGCTGCCCATTACTTGGAGAATGGCTGCATAAGTTGTGATATATGAAAGTTATGGAATATTACTGTTCTATAAAAAAAAAAAAAACAATCACCAGGATGACTTCAAAGAGGCCTGGAGAGACCTACATGAACTGATACTGAGTGAAGAGAGCAGAAGTAAGAGACCATTGTACACGGCAATACCAATATTATATGATGATCAATTCTGATGGATCTGGCTCTTTTCAACAATGAGTTGATTCAGGTCAGTTCCAATGATCTTGTGATGAAGAGAGCCATCTACATCCAGAGAGAGGATAGTGGGAACTGAATATGGATCACAACATAACATTTTCACTCTTTTTTTTCTTTATTTTTTAAAATTTTCTTTCTCATTTTTCTTTGTGATTTGCTTTTTCTTGTGTAGCAAGATAATTGTATAACTATATATGCATATATTGGATTCAACACATATTTTTACCATGTTTAACATATATTGGACTACTTGACATCTAGGGGAGGGGGTCAGGGGAAGAGGGGAGAAATTGTTCAACAAGGTTTGCAAAAATTAATATTGAAAAGTTATCCATGCATATGTTTTGAAAATGAGAAGCTTTAATAAAAATAAAAAAGAAATCATTTATTTTACATTTAGTTACAATGATAAATGAATAACTAGGTTAGCAAAGAGCAATTGAAACTAAAAAGACTGACATACCTGTATATATTTGTGCATATACCAAGAAGCCTGTTTCCCATCATTCACTGACTCCACTGTAGTATTAGCTAAACCAGCAATGTCACCTCCTGCAAAAACCCATGGTTCACTGGTTTGCATAGTTTCTGGATCTATTTCTGGAAGACCCCATCGATTAAACTTGATAGGATTCATGGCTTCTTTTACTGTAAACAAATGAGAGAATAAACAGCGAGTGATATACATAATAAATTGATAATGTGAAAAACAGTCAGAATTGTTATTTTTCTGTTTTCGAGTATTTAAAGGATTGTCTGTGAAGAGAGATTAGACTTTTTTGGCTTCACCCTACAAGGCAAAACAAAAAGCAATAGACAGAAACTGTAAAAGGGCAATTTTGTTCTACAGTAAAGAAAAATTCATCACCAATCATAATTTTTATTCCAAAGTAGTATAATAGTACTATTAGTAGTATAGTCAAGGTAATGGGTTCTTTCTCATTAGAAATATTCAAGGAAAGACTAAGTGACTCCTTATTATTGAGTATGAAATAATTAGAATTCTTGTTCAAATTTGGTTTAGACAAGAAAGCCTACTTCACTGTAACTAATTATATTTTCCTCAAAATTCATCCATTGTCCAAATATCCTTATTTCTCCTGATGGGACCACTATCCTTTCAGTTCCCTAATCCATAAAATTGGTGTTATCTTTGATTCTTTCCTCTGCTATACTCATGTAATTATTTTCTTGTTGATGTTGTTCCAATAGTAACCTTTACATTCATCCCCTTCTCATCACTTATCCAATGTTTATTCCAGATCAAAACCTCATCACTTTTTCTCTGTATGATTGGAATAACCTCATAAGTAATTCCTTTGTTTCCAGTCTCTCCTATCTACAATCAATTCTCCATGCAAATCTCTCCCATCTACATACAATCCATTCTCCATGCAGCTATCAAATTGACTTTTATCAACTGCGATTTAAAAAATCTTTTCTTGGATCCTTATTATCTGTGGAATAAAGTATTCCAGAAGAGTATTTAAGGACTAACCCATTCTAGTTTCCATTTACTTATTTATTTTGATTCCTATTGCTCTCTCTTTACATATTTTTCCAGTCATAGTAAACAGATTTGCTATCTATTCTCCATGAAAGATATTACAATTCCCATCTTTTCTTGAATTCTGTGTCTGGAATGTACTCCCTTCTCCAGTTTCATGTTATGGAAAACTTTGCTTCCTTCAGAGTAAAGTTCAGGTGCCATCTTCTATAGGAAATCTCTCCTGAACCCTCTTCCTCTTAAAAATACATTGTATTCATATATGTATATACACATACACATACATTTTGCATTCATACATCCATCTATCTTATCATCTATTTATCTATTTGTTTATATATTATATTTATTCATTCATGTATGTATTGCATGTACATATATGTGTATATATAGCCTGCTATGTATTAGATATGGGGGTCTAGATATGTACATAGCCTGCTCCAAACCGCAGAAGAATTTAAGATCTCCAAGAGCAGGCGATGCTTCATTCCATCACTCCACCACTCCTGCCCATATCTCCAGTTACTGGAACATAACAGGAATTTTAAAAATATTTATTAATTATCTGTTGAATGAAAGGTCAACTAAGATTTCTTGCAACTCTGATAAATTGTGATGTTCTGTCCCTTCTTATCTTCCTGGAGTGCTTTTTCACTTCCTATCTTGCTTTATAATGATGTGCATTTATATGTGTATATATATATATATGTATATATATATGTTATGCATTCACATATATATTTGCATATTTTGTATATATGTGTATGAATGTACATATACATATATATCTACCATCCTTTCTCTGCAGTAGAATGTAAACTCGTTGAAGAAAAAAAATTATAAAATATCATGCACAGTATAGTTTCTTTTGCAAAGTGATTAATAAGTATTAAACTATACTAAATCTGAATAGTTTTTGGGCTGTGTTATGTAAGGTTTGGTTAAGGAACGAGTGATGTTTATTCTCAAGAAGAAAAGAGTTGGGTGGAGGATGACAATTATCTTCAACTATTTAAATGTAAATATTTATTAAGCAAGCTTAGTTGGATGTATTAATATACAATATTAAACTTTTAAAAAGTGATTAAAACAGCTTTGTGCGAGCAGAAGTTATTTAACTATGAATTTAAAGTTCTGAATTAGAACTCTGAATTAAAGTTAATCAGATTCTTCTATAACATAAGATCTTTTGTTATTTGAGTCTGATGAGTTCTTCAGGCTAAGAACTACATCTTTAATGATAATAAATTGCACATGTTTCAAAATTCTTAAATATTAAGAAATTATTTTATGTTTCCTCACTCATTCAAGCGAATTGGGACTTTCTTGAAATATCATCTGGAAAATGACTTTGTGACAGTTTGGTTTGTATCTGCCTCTCAAAAAAAGAAAAAAATTAATAAATATTAGAACTACAATGTAGGGAACCTGTGTAACTAGTAAAAAAAAAACCTATTTGCTATGTTACTTGGTTCTAACATGTTTCAAGTTTTCATAAAGGGAGGAAAAAGAAATAGAAAACAAGGTTTGGTCTCTTGGTGAAAAAAATTCTAAAGAGAAAGATTGAAAATGGAAAATTACAAAGTAATTTTAAAATATTTATTAAATAATAGATAAGAATACAGAAAAGAATAAGGGGAAAACCCTACTAAAACACAGGACAGATATAACAAGCAAAGGAAATGATCTACTTCTGAGAGAATTACCAAGTAATAAGTAGATAGGACTTGTCTTACAGAATAGGACAAAGGGTCACAGTACACTGTATTGTCTCATAGTTAAATTTTTCAGTTTTCAGGATCAGTTACAAAGATTCAGGGAATTATTCTCCACTGAAGAAAACACACAAAAAATAAGCTTGTAGCATCTACCAACTATATTCGTTTGGAAAACTAAGATAGAGTTAACCTTTCATTATAGTAAATGGACAGATTAAAAGTATATAGTTTACAAAGGGAAATGGTAGATTCTACAACTTTCTTCTCAGACACCTTTTTCCCCAATAGGAATTTAATTTAATTTTTTCTAAATAATAATGAAAATGATTCTCATGATGATAATAATGAAAAATAATTTAAAATAGTACTTATATAGTGCTTTGTGACTTTTAATGCACTTTCCACAGGCTATCTTATTTCAGTAATTTATTAAGCACTTAATATGTGTCAGCCCCTCTGCTAAGCACTGGGAATTCAAACATAAATAGGAAGAAGTACAGTGACCTCAAGTATCTTATGGTACAATAAATCTGTCCAGTCAGAATTATATTCTGGAGAGGAATAAAAATTTGGTTGGTTTTGTGTCCCCCTTAAAATATTAGTTCTGGAAAGAAATAGCCAATCAGAGAGGTAGACCACAAGGAGGTCAATGTATGAAGTCTGGGGGTGATGTGAGCTTCTGGAATTTCTATGGAATGATAGAGAAAGTTCAGGAGAGAAGCAGGAGTATAGACTAAAGAGGAATTCAATCTCTGTTACATCCTTACAATAACCCCAGGTGATAGGGGCTGTTATTATTATTCCCATTTTATTGATGAGGATTCTGAACCTTTCAGATATTAAGTGACTTGCCCAAGATCACACACAACAATTAAATGCTTGAGGTACAATGTTAAATCAGATCATCCTGACTCTGAATTCAGTGCTCTATTCCCTGTCTTCTACCAACAAAATTATATCAGTTACAGGAACTGATGTGGTTGATTTAAAAAAAATCTGTTTTGGAATCAGAATCTATATTCTAATAATGTCTCAGTCATTTATTGTTTGTATTCACCAGGAGAACTCAAATATTCCTAGGCTCAGTTTACTCTCATAGAGTAAGGGAAGCTAGACTAGATGATCTCCAAGTTACTTTCCAGTTCTAAATCCAATACGCTTTCAAGTATGCAAACCATTGTACATACATTTTCTGACTTTGGTTCTATGAGAACCATGTGAATTTGGTAGTTATAATTATCATCTCCATTGTACAGATAAAGAGGGTCACTGAAGTAAGAGAGAGAGAGGTTATAAGAAAAACTCAGTAGCTAGTAAGGACACAAAATAAATTATGATACTAATGGACATTTTATTTTATTTTCATCTTTGGTCCTACTCTTGGAGAAGACTTAATTGTAATATTTACTCATTCCAGCTCAAAATTTCAATTGTACAAGGATGGAGCCAACCTAATGATAGCTTATCTAGGGAAAATGATGTAGAAGTTTAATAGTTAGGAAATGTTGGATTGAATTAAATTCAAGGAGTTTGATATACTTATTAAACAAACTCATTGCATTAAATAAAAAAAAACTGAGCTTATATTCTTTCAAATGTATTTCCAAAGTCATTTTAGTGTTGCTGTTGAGAGGTTTCCATTACATGCTATTCTCCATGATCACATTTGAGGTTTTCTTGTCAAAAGATCGTAATTTGCCATTTACTTTTCCAGTTCATTTTATAGATAAGGAACTAGGCAAATAGGTTTATGTGAATTCCCCAAAGTCATACACCTAGTAAGTGTCTGAGGGCACATTTGAACCCAGGACCTAATGACTCCAGGACTGGCACTCTACTGTACCATCTAACTAGTCAAAGTCACTTCCTAAGTGTCAACAAAAAATATAGTAAAAACTTAGCATAATCTTAGATAGCATTAGAAACATCATATTTATCAATAGAATTAATAGTTATAGGATGACATATCTAGAGTTGAAAGGGATGGCAGATGCCATTTATTTAAACCCTTCTACCCAATTTTGCAAATTCCTCAAAAGAAAGAATCTGTAATCAAGTAAAGTTATGAATTGTACTATGGGTAAATAGAATGATTCAAACAGTTTAGGCCTTTTAGCTCATATTTTCTGAAAACATAGTTTTAAAAATTATATTTCTATGTAACCATTGAATAGATTTTATGTTTATCTTTGAGACTCTTCTGATAAGATCTTAAATATTAATTACTTCATCTGTGTTCCATAACAAACTATTTTCACAATTTGCTAACAGTGAGTTTTGTTATGGGCAATAACCTCAAAAAGATCCAAAGAGCCTCAAGAAGTCCATGGTTATTCAATTCAATCTACTCTTAATAATCACAGTTGTCTCATACTATTAGTGAACATTTTCAGTAATTAAATTCATAATTAAGGATTAAATCAAAATGCAGATTTCCATATAAACAAAAAACTTTAATATGCTAAAAATTAAGTTGCCACACATATACAACTTAAACATAAAAATCTATCTTCTAAGATGTAATTTACATTCATTGGGGAAAAGTGATTATCATTTTAATTAAGCAGTTATTTGTAGAACATTGTGCTTAATGCTGGGTACAAAGAATTATGACATTTTTCCAGTTCTCACAGAGATTAAAACTTTGTAAGACTGTAAGATACAAGCATAGTTATCTATAATACATCATGATAAAAATAAAGTCAAGAGAGAGATGCAAAACAAAAGAGCTGTTTATGATCCATGACAAAAGCATTTTCTAATAGGGAAAGCTCAGAGAATGCACTGTGAAAGAACAGTTTTGGAAATTTGTTTTTAGAAGATGAGTAAGAATTCAACAGATAAAGGTAGAAGATTCCAAGAATAAGGAGCAAGAGGAGAGGGGAAAAAGGCAATGGGATGGAGTTGGCAGAGATTAATTTACTTTGCTCCTGAATATAGAATATAAAAGGGGATTAATTAAAGAAGGGATCAGAGAAATGGGGTGATATCAGGTAGTAAAGTGATTGGAATAAGGGCTTAACAAATATTTATTGAATTGGAGATTTTGGAATAGCAAACAAAGGACTACTCACTAAACCATAGAGTCACTCTTTTAGATTAAGGGCAGGTAGATAGCACAATGGCTAGAGTATTGAATTTGGGATTAGAAGTTTCATCTTTGGGGGGCAGCTAGGTGGTGCATGGATAAAGCACCAGCCCTGAAGTCAGGAGGACCAGAGTTCAAATCTGGTCTCAGACATTTAATACTTCCTGGCTGTGTGACCCTGGGCAAGTTACTTAAATTCAATGGCTTCAGGAAAAAAAAAAAAGCTTCATCTTCCCAAATTCAAATCTGTTCTTAAGGCACATATTAGCTATGTAACTATGGGCAACTCACTTAATTAACATCTCTTTGTTTTAATCCACATCTCAAGAAGAAAATGGCAAATTACACTGTAATATCTTTGCCAAGAAAACCCTACAATGGAGTCAAAAAAACTAATTGAACCACAAGAACAAGTTTTTGAGCAGAGGAAAATCATAACCAAATCTATGCATAAATATGGGTGGCAGAAAGGGAGCAATAGTGGGGCTAAAAAGATAATACAATATTACAGTTGGTTGAAATGAAAATAGTAACTAGAATATTGGAAGAGGGAAATATAGTAAAAAAGATGGATATGAAATCTTGCAGCTGCATCTTTAGGACTTTAGAAGCGATTGGATATAAGAGATGATGAAGAAAAAACAAAAATCTCAATTGAATAAACAAAAGAGATTAAATGAAACACTAGGTAAAAAATTAATACCATTAATAGAAATAGTGAAATTTGAAGGAATAATAGGTCAAAGGTAAGGTAAGTTTATTTTTGGGCATATTGATTTTGAAATGGTAGTAGAACCTCCAGGTGAAGATATCCAACAAATGGCTAGAAATGTGAGTCAGATTCAGAATAGAGAGGTCAAGGCTAGGTTGGAGAATCAGGAGCCAACTCCTTAGAGTAAAATTTGAAAATATGGGAAGGAATGAGAATGTGAAGAGTCTAGAGTGGGCAGCACTAAAGTGGAGAGGTTGGGAGGAGGACAAAGAAACTCAAGGAGAGAAAACAGGCTGCTATTAAAGAAACAGAATATGAACCAGGAAAATGGAGCATCTCTAAAGCTAAGGGAGAAGAGAATATCCAATAGGATGTTTTAGTTCATAGTGTCAAATTCTATAGAAAGGTCAAAGTAGATGAGGATTTAGAAGTAGCCACTAGATTTGATGACTATTCCTACCATTTGAGATTATTTTCAGGAGATTGGTGGGGGAAGAAGTCAGATAGCAAGGCCAAGGAGTAGAGGAGAAAGTGGGTAGAGAAAATGAGAGCTTTGTCATCTTCTGGAAATGATCTTTTCATTTTCAGGCAGGTCTGTTTCAAGTATTCAAGTCTCATACATTTATTGCTTCATCTCATGGGGAACAAAAAAGAATCAAAAGCAAAACAGTCTCTTTCAATGTTCACATTTCAATTCCCTTTCATAATGACATATAATGCCTTATGCCAATAATAACACAGAACATCTTATACCAATAACAGGATCTGGTATTTTATCTTCAAAGCATTTCCCTGAAAGAAATATTTAAAAAGAGTAGGCACAACTGCTGCTTATAAAAACAAGGAGACAGTCTGGTGCAGCATAATAATCACTGGGAGTCAGAAGACCTGTTTTCAAGTCCTGACTGCCACTTACTAGTCATATAACTTTTTCTGAGACTCAGTTATTTCCTCATCTATAAGATGGAAATGATAATAAAGTTATTATTGACTTTGGATTTCTTTTATAAAAGTGCTCTGTAAATTGTCAAACAAAATGTAAATACCAGTGAACTAATATGAAAATAAGAAATGACACAATGAGTTAGATTCATATGAATTCAAATAGAGACATCAAGACACCAATGGTGAAGCAAGGTGTCTTGTGTAACAGTAACATGTAAAGGTGAGAGCTATTGTTTCCAGTATCCTTAGTTTCCCTTTGTAATACATCATGGATGTATAATTTATGAATTTCTCTAAACCTGTTTTGAATCTATTCAATTATTTCTCATTTTAGTCTTCATCTTTTGTACTTTTTTTCCTTTTTAAGTCTATTCTCATAAGAATGTCCTTTAATAATCCCTTGATCATTTAATCACTTTGGTCATCATTGTCAGCACCTTCCATAACTCTGCCTTGGATATTTTTGTGTGCTCAGCTTGGCGTACATGTAAATGAAACTCAATGGCATATCTTCTCTCTCACTATTAACTAACACAGAAGGAATGAAAATCTAGAGTGAAAATTTATATTTATATTTATAAATTAAGTAATTGCTCTCTATTTCTTATGAAGTGTTAAGTGAAGCATTATTAGGAGACACATATAGTTTCTCACTTATCTAAAAAGTATAAAAAATAGGTCACCAGTAATCTTCAGAAAGATAAATCTTTCCATATAAACTTTATTGCATTTGAGGTGACTGTATAACACTCGAGGGCCTAATAGTTGGAGAGAAATGAAACTAGATAGGGAAGCCAACAGCACAGTCTCCCCAAATGTAATAATAATGATCCAACCCACATATTCACCCAAGTTATAAGGCAGTCTTTAAAAAACCTCTATCTTTCTTAATGTGCATAAGAGGGCCAAGATTTAAGTTTCTTCCTTTTCCCTTGTTTTAATTATCACCGATTTAGAACAAGTTATTTTTAAAATGAAGATATAGTAAGGTAGCTTTACCAAAAAAAATTTAAATTTTAAGAATAGGACTTTTTATTCAGTCCTAACGCAATGCATGAACTATTTTTTCTTTCTTTCTTTCAGAGGCCTAATTGTATTGTGACACCTAAATTCTTCAATAAAAGCTGCAGCTTAAAATTGCAGAAACTGTCCCTCAGGGACACATCACTAGCAGATGCAGATTGCCAAGGTCAATTAAACTGATGTAGCCCTGCTGTCATATATGTAAAAGAGAAACCTGCTAGCATATGACAAGTATATTTCTTAGTATTTATAAATGAATGTCAAATTTGTTGTATTTTTAGTACATAAGTATAGCCTGGTTCTCCAAAAACAACACATTGGTTGTCATAACAAAGAAACATGATTACTGTTACTTCTGGATCACTAATAAGTTATAGGATTCAACATTGGGTATAATTTAAAAATTATAAGTTATAATTTTTAAATGGTGAGAATTATACATTAGCTTTTCCTATGGATTAATAGATTGAAGCATTTTTTTAAAAGCTATGCAACTGTTTATTTTGTTTTCTTTTGTTTTTCCTTTTTCTAAGAATGGAGGCAAAATGAAGAGAGTTAAAATGATATTCAGATCAAGAAGGAGGTGGAGGAGGAGAAGGAAAAAAGGAGAAGGGGAAAAGGAGGAAGAAAAAGAAAAATGAAGAGAAAAAAAGAAAGGAGAATAAATGAAGATATGCAGAAAAAATGAAGAAGAAAGAGGAAAAATGAAGAAGGAAAAGAAGGGGGAGGAGGGGGAGGAGAAAGAAGAAGCAGGAGGAAGGAGGAGGAGAAAAAGAAGAAGAAAAGGAAGAAGGGAGAAGGAGGAGAAGAAGGAGAAGGAAGAGGAAGAGGAGGAGAAAAAAAGAGAAGGGGAGGAGGAAGAGGAAGAGGAGGAGGGGAAGGAGGAAGGAGGAGGAGCAGAAAGAAGAAGAAAAGGAAAAAGGAAGAAGGGAAAAGAGATAAGAAGGAGGAGAATGAGGAAAAGGAGAAGAAAGAAGAGGAGGAGGAGGAGAAGAAAGAAGCAGCTGTGAAATGGTGAGGATCCCTGTACAACTTTCCACTCACCTTTGTGATATATCCCCAGATTATAAAGTGTTCAGCATTAAACCTTTCTCTATGACTAAAGCAAGTTTGGGCCTATCTCTACAATTGAAATTCTTAGAGAATTTTCTGAGGCACTAAGAAGTTAGAGTCACTTAGCTGCATGTGTCACAGACAGGATTTGAACTCAAGCTTTCTGAATACCAATGCTGCTACTCAATTCTTTCTTTTCACTTGGCTGATGAAACATCCTCTTTCAAATCCATCTCCTCAATAAAACATTCCCTAATAACACCTTTAGTCTATGCTCATCTTCACCTCCTCTGTCTTTTCAGTCTTAACTCTTTGAGCACTTATAATATGGTGCATTTTTTGGTTAATTTTATTTTTCCATTCTTCTTCCTTAATTAGGTATTTTTATATATATACATATATGTATATCACTGCATTGATTATGTATCATAAAACATTTATTAAGGACTTGTGTCAAACAGTATGCTAGGTGCTGGGATTACAAAGACAAATATGTAACAGCCTATATCTTCTGAGAATTTATTTGCATATTATTCGGACCTGTGAAACCCTAGACAAGTCATTCAACTTTTCAGTGAGCCAGGCAATGCTGTAAGAGTATAATTTCCAGATGGGTTGAACTGTCAATCTTCGTCTGTGAAGAGAATTTCCATACTGGAATTATACTATACCAGAAGTGTCAAACTCATGGCTTATCAAACTTCCATGTGCTTAAATTAATTGGGAAATGTTTAAAAAATTAAATATAAATATAATACAAAAATTAAAAAATATACATATAGAAGTTTATATATATATATAACACACACATATATATATATTCAAAATAAATGTAAGATAATTTGGTATAAGGAAAAGACACTAAAAACTGGGAGATCAGGAAAATCTTGATTAAAAAAAAGTGGCAGTCAGAAATGAAATCTAAGAAGCAGAAGTGAGGATGGACAGTATTTCAGGCATGGAGATATAAAAAATAAAGCCACAGTGATGGGAACTGGTATAGGATGATATAGATTCTCACAGTCTGCTTATAATGTTATGTCTCAGAGTGTTGGGATAAGAATTAAAAATATATTATTTATTTTATCAAAAAAGGTAAAATAAAAGGAAAAAACACCCTTCTTCCTATGGCCCAGGATGAATTGCTAGAGGCAGACATGCAAAGATGTGGAGCCAGTGTTGTTATAAATAAAATTATAAAATAAAATACAATAAATATAAAACATAAAAAAAATAAAATTCTGAACCCCAAAAGAGTGCAATAACCGCAGGATGAGTGAAATGGTTTAAACTTTTTCTACTCTCATGTAGAAGTGTGTATAAAAGCTCCATATGAGTTTACACACTGATACAGAAAGGAGAACAAGGTTTTATATTCTAAGGTTATTCTCACTGGCCAGAACCCTTCTGGTTTAATGTGTTCCATATCCTTCCCTTACATGTTACTCCCAGACATGTTCTCCCTCCCTGGTCATATATCTCATTTTAAAAATGGCTATTCTCTGAGGACAGATAATATGCAATGAGCTTATTAAGCAAGTACCATGAAGAAAAGCCTTCTCTTAGTCATTAACCTTGAAACTTGCAACACTTTCTGGAAACCTAACTTGTATTTCTTACAGTGTGGTGGTCAGTCAGCCTGGCATGGTGGTCCACGCTAGCTCAAGATGCAAGTGTTTTGTGTTTTTGTTGTGTTGTTGCTTTTTGTTTTGTTGTGTGTGTGTGTGTGTGCATTTTATTCATAGACCACAGAGGGAAAAAGTCCAAAAAAGGAAGAAGGGACAAGAGATATTAACTGCTGAGTCTGGTGGTGAATCATAAATTGAATTATTCTTATTATTATTCACTTAGTCTGGGTGTGAGTAGCATATGGTTTTATTCTATTATAAACTGTTTTATGGCTTTATTCTGCATGATAATAATAACTTTATGGTATGTGTTATATGCATTGCATATATTGCATATATTATATATTATATGTATGTATTGTAGCAATAATAATTGTGTATATATATATAAAACATTCATATCTTACAAATAGCATTTAAAGTTTACAAAAAACTTTTTGGACATTATTTTATCATAAACTTCTCTTTCTTCCTCTCTCTTTCTTTCTTTCTTTGCCTCTGCCTCTGTGTCTCTTCCCTTATCTATTTCTTTGATTTTCTCTGGTTCTGCCTCTTTCTCTCTTTAACTCTGTCCCTGTCAGTCTCCTTCTTCCTTTCTCTCTTTCCATCAACACTTTTACTAGGAGCTAAATTATTAGCTGTTTATATTTCCTTTACAATTCAAAAATTTAGGGCAGAATTAAGTCGAATCCTATAATTTTAATCCTTCCCATTAGACTATGATTCTAATCCATTCCTTTGCAGTGTAACTTGGGTCCCTGAAACATTAAAACCAGGATTTCCTGGGGTTCCATGGTGATGCTACCATACCACTTACATTTGATCCTAGAGGTAATATGGATTCATCACATTTTATTGGATTTGGCGGATTACCAACACATTCAGAATGGTGCATTAGGAGGAAAAAAATACTTTGTCGACTACATGAAACACATTGAAAATTATGAAGGTTTGAGGTATTTTACTAATACTCCATGTTGCTTACAGAAGTTTCAAATATTTTACATGAACTTCCTTCATTACTTGCACCATTACCATTATTTTAGATTGTTAACTCCTTGAGGGCAAGGATAATTGCTTGAGATTTAAAAAATACTATTATACTTCTAAGCCTAGTTAGGTTCTTATAAATTTTTTAATAATTATCATAAGATGATGGAAAAATTTAAACTGTATAGTGTTGCTAAGTTATAGTATACATATAAATCAGTCAAGGAAGTGAAAGGAATATTCTGAAAGTTGTTACCATTAGAAATAAAAATTACAAAAATGAAGATAAGCAAAAACTCTTTTAATATATAATCCTTATTTGTCACACTTAAAGCACATATAAAAACAAATGGAAAACCAGTAGTAAATTATATCACTTGCAAAAAAACAAACAACAATATTATTAAAATATTGAATACTAAAAAAATTTAATTAACAAAACAAATCAAATGGAAAAAGATTCCCTAAATAAAGCTTTAAAAGTGAGTCTATGTGTGTTTGACTGCCATGACTAATTATGTATCCATGTAATGTGTGTTCAATTTGGGCTTATTTAAATAGCAGAAATGCTCATTAGCTGCAGTATATCTGTGAAGCTTCAGTAAACAGTTTAATGGTTTTTATGTTTAACCAATTTCATAAGTTCCTGTAATTTTAGCTTTAGCAGCTCATTAATGTTATTTTTGATATCCATCTTACTGACTTTTTTTTACTCTGAATTGGCAGTATTGCAAACTTAAAATATACAGTAATAATTCATTTAAATAATTTTAGTATATAAGTAAATGCACAATTCTGAAACGAGATCTTAAATTAGAGCTAAACTCAGATTATCATAAATCAGGGCATCTCAGTTTTAGAAGAAGCTGTTAAAATAGTAAATAAGCCAACTATCAGAACATTTGAGGACTGGTTGAATGAACTATATTTTCAATATATCATAATATATACAAATAAAGGGGAATATAACTCATATTGACCAAATACTTATAGGAAAGGGAATGAACATGTCCTGAGCAAACTCTACAGGAGAATTCAGCAGAAAGTTACAGATTTCATCTCAGTACGGTGATCTTCCTAACAATTAAAGCTTACAACAATAAAAAGGGATAAAATGAAAATTTATGTTTTCTCTGTTACTGGAAGTGGTTTGGGTGGTTTGACCAATATCTTAATGCTCACAAATATGAGATATTCAATTTTACATCTAGAGAAATAGCTAAAGGAAAGTCTTCAATGCTACATTTTGTTTTACTGAGTTAATGTATTTATTAATTAAAAAATATCCTGACATTTTAGAATCTTTACCTCAGTCACTTATTTGAATATACAGACATAACTTGGAAGTTAAGCTCTGCCTGATCCTTTCTCATGTTTTCATTGAGATTATCCCAACAAATTTTAGAGTGATAAAAAAAGGAATTGTTTCTTTTGAGATGTGTATTGTCCAAAGATGCTTGTCGCTGTCAAGGAAGACTTCCTGGGTAGCATCTTTAAAAAAGGAGAGATTGCCTCTTGATTGTGAGGTCCAGCAAATGCTCCTATTTATAGATGACTATGCTAATTACACTGATCCTTGGAAGCATACAAAACCTCTCAGTAAAATTCTTAGTACTAAAAAAACAAAACAAAACAAAACAAAAATCTGGTCTTTCTGATAACGCCTTGGAGATGAAGTAGATGAAAAAAAAGTATGTTATTTATATCACTGCATGTGGCTGAATGGGCAAAGTGTCAACTTAGTATAAAATATATATCTTAGACACTGATTCTGTAGATAAACAATGAGCTGGGACTATGTGCATGCGCATGGATGAGATGCTGCTGAAAGGCATTTTTGGAAACTGCAGTGTGGTTTCAATGATCTAAAAGAACATCTGACATTTTATATTCTTGACAAATGTTATATTACTATGAATCATAAAACTCCATGATCTTAGAAGATTCAAAAAGCTGTCCCTTTTCAAAAAAAAATGTGAAAGAGAAGGGGGAAGAAGTAGCATTGTTTAATCAAAAATAAACTTTTATCTTATGTTGCTAAGAAGATGGTCGCTATGATCCTTTTCAGTCACTCTAAGCTGTGTTATCTCTCATTGCTTCCTATCCTCTCTAGAACTCTGTGCTCTGATAGGCTTTTATGCCCAGAATTAGACATTTTCCAACCAGCTCTACTGATGTCACTATTTCAGTCATCTTCCTCCCACTCATCACTTTGCAACTCTGGATTCTGCTAGGTGAGCTTTCTACTGTCCAGATTGTCCACCATGCTATCTCCTGGTTAGCTTCATACCACAATGCAGCTACTTTGTTCTTTTCTCATTAGAACTCAAAATTCATTTCCTAGGACACTGAGCTCCAATACATCTTTATTTACAGATCAATCCATTTAACTCAGAAAAAATCTCTAAGCCTTTCTTCAAATTGAGAATCTCCGACATATGTTAAAATCAAATAAGGCTATGAACTATGTAAAGATGGATATCACTTTTTTTCAACAGTCTTCAGAATATCAACACACTGAATATTCAGGTTAGGAAGGGAATTGATAAATTTGAGACAATTTAGGTGAAGGTGATGGTGAGAAACTTCGGGTGAATATTATTTCAAATAGAATTTTAAAGTGCCATATTATTTCTCATAAGACAGCCAGAAATTACACTAACATTTTTGTAAGAATCCTTGCTAATGAAAATACATAAATATGTTCAAGCAATACATGGTTTTATTGATTACATATATAGACATGTAATATATTATCTCTGGATACATGTATGTCTTTGTATGCATTCTACTCAGACTCTTGTTTGAACTCCGTTTCAGAGCTCAGCAATTTCTAACAAGGAAGATGTATGTTCTAATGAAATATAATGACAAAAAATGAAGTAAAGGAAATATGCTTCATGTCATAAGACAAAGAAGATTGTTGAGGCAATTAATGAAATCATCAATAAAATAACTATGTGAGTCATAATTCACAGTCTTGTAGTTTTTAATATGTACTTAGGGAACGTCTCAAGTTAATAAAATACAAATAGCTGTCTTCATGTATTGAAAGGTTGCCATGAAGAAGAGAGATAAGGCTTGTCTCCCTTGGCCCCAGAGAGTAGAAATAAGAATAATGGATAGAAATTTCAGAAAGAAAGATTTTATCTTGATGGAAGAAAATATTTTCTAACAATTAAACCTCTACAAAAGTGTGATGGGCTGCCAGTGGAAGTAATAGGGTCTTATAACTGGTCTTTAAAGGGAGTCTGAGTGACCATTTACAGAGGCTACTAGTGAGATCTGAGTTAGAACAGAGAAACCTAGATGTCTCTGTCTATACTCTGATTTTGAAAAAAAATGTTCTGAAACATGTTCATAAATTAAAGTTTAGGAAAGATGTTGCAAAGCAAAGTTTTCTCTATTTGCCATACCTGGAAGTGAAATTAAACCAAAGATAGCACAAGGATATTATTTTTCTATAAGAGGAAGCTGTTGTTCCTGATTCATGGTATACACATATTCTCCTCAGTATCTTTGTACATGTCCTTTCCCTCAACAAAACCAAATTTTTCATCTTTTAAAAACTCAGATTAACCAATAATTAATTATTAATTCAAGTATTATATCAACATCTTCCCAAAGGCAATCAAACAATCATCAAGTTATCAATCTTTAAAAATTAGTTCTTAATCTTAATTTTAGTTAAAATGTTATATATACACACATATATGTATATAGCCATATATATACATATAAAATGAGTGTATCTGTGATAAAAATATGACAAGAGTAAGAATATCTACTTATTTATAAGGATCAGAAAACCAAAGTAAAGACAGATAAGAACTGAACCTGTGATATCAAGAATGAAAAGTATTCCAGAAGAAGAAAAGTGCTTCCTCAAATGCAGTTCACCACTTTCTCAAGAACTTAAAGTCTTGAGTCCTAGAGTCCTGAAGAATGAGGTGACTTGATCTGTGTCTCAAAGACTGTGTATGTCAGAAGGAGGATATGAACTCAGCTTATTCTGGATCTCAAACCTGCTCTCTATCCATCATATCATGTGAACAATGCAAGATGATATTCTTGTTATTACAAGAATATCATTTATATGGCATCTTAATTTTTGCAAACAACTTCCAATGTATTATTATATTTGATCTTCATGTAACTTGTGATGTAGGTGTTATTATTTTTTCCATTTTACAAATAAGGAAATCTGTCTGAGGCAGGCCAAATGAATTGGCTATTTTTGTGTTTGGCGTTTATGTCACATAGAAAAACAAAACAAAACAAAACAAAAACCTCTTAACTTGAAAAAACAAAACACTGGCTGTAAAGCCTCTCTTGTAACAAGGAGTATGTCATAGAAATGTTAAAGACATAAATAATTCCATTTAAAAAGTAATCACAGGGGCAGCCAGGTGGAGCAGTATATAGAGAACCAATCCTAAAGTAAGGAAGACCTGAGTTCAAATTTAACCTCAGACACTTAACACTTCCTGGCTATGTGACTCTGGGCAAATCACTTAACCTCAATTGCCTCAGGAAAAAAAAAAGCAATCACAACAATCAATCACTCAGTGAATCAGTCAACTTGCATTTATGTGCCATGCAGACACACTGCTTAATGTTCAATATACAAAGAAAAGCAAAACAACAATAACAAAAATCAGTCCCTGCTCTCAAGAAAACCACAAGTTAAAACATCATGCAAACAAATATAGTATGTACAAATAAGATACATATGAAACAAAAGAAAGGTCTTAAGTATTTTCTTCAGAGGGAAAGGCCCAAGATTATGGATTGGGAAAACTGAGTTCTCAGCTGAGATTTGAAGGAAATCATGGAAATCAGAAGGAAGAGAATATCAGGAATGGGAAACATCCAGAGAAAATCTGGGACCTAGAATGTCTTAAGGAATAACAAGGAGACCAGTGTCACTGTCACAAAATATGTAAGGATGAAGAAGATGTAAGGAAACTGGAAAAGAAAGAACTGATAAAAGCATGTATGGAACATCCCTTCTTGTTCAGTGAATTCCAAAGACTTTGTACTACTCCTGGATCAAACATAAAATTCTATTTAGCTTTCAAATCCCTTTACAACCTTCCCTACTCCCTACCTTTCCAGTTTTTTTTTTTTAATTAAAATTTATGGAATAAAACAAGCATTTCCATAACATAGTATAATTAAAAGGATAATTGCACATGAAACTGCAAATCTACTATTACTACTTATTTCTTTCAATATACAAAAATTATCATGTAAATTTCTTTTTTCCTCGAACCCTTCTCTTCTCCTTCCCCCTCCCAACTATTAGACATAAATAGTTGTATGATAATAATAATGATTATATTTAAGCAGTGTTTACTCTGTGCTAGGAACTATGCTAAACATTTTACAAATATCACTTTTGATACAATTCTGAGACAAAAATGCTATTGTTATCCCCATTTTAGAATTGAGGCATATGATCCTGTGCCTAGAATCAGACAGGCAGCAAATTCCTGAGGCTAAATTTGAATCTTGTTCTTTGTATCTCCATATGTAGTACTATGAGTTAGAGAATATTTATAAACAGTACTTAGCATAGTACCTAGAAGGCATATAGTAGTAGTAGGTACTTTAAAAATGTCTGTTTCCTTCCCTTCCTGATAAATGTCTTTCACTTAATTGAAGAACTAATTTAGGTAGATATGTTGTCCACATTTGTGTTTTTTTTTCCTATAAAATTCTAACTCATCCCTCATTTATAAAAATGAAGATATATGTGCATGTTTGTAAATATATACTTTATATATGCAATGTGTCATGCAATGCCATATATGTTTATAAATACCTATTCTACTCCACAGAATTATTGAAAATGCTTTATATGTAGAATGTAGAGTACTATGTAAACTGGAGATATTATTAATATCTTGTATGATCACAATATTTCTTATTATGAAACAAGTATATTTTTCCCATTTCTACCTTGTTCCCCACATGAAACACTCTAAATGCCATTATTCTATATTTCCCCCTAGTTTAGTGTATGGGAAGAGCATATAAAATCTTTGATTTGATGTAAAAACTACTGCTTTCTCAACTGTTTCTGGGTAAGGATGAATTTGATATCAACCACTACTAAAATCTGGCAAATAAAGATAAGCAGAGGCTCTGAATGGAGATATCCACTAGGGAAACAAACCTATTCTTATACAGTTATTAAGAAAAGTAAAATAATTATAGAAATAGTGTGCTGTGCTCCATTGACATCTTCTGCAGTCATTAAGTATTGTGATGTTGGCTTCAAAACAGCTTTCAAAGTTGCCATCAGTTCCCTGCTCTCCTTTTAAACAATCCCAAAGAAAATTTGGGTACTATTTCCATTACTATTAATGTGAGTTCAACAAAAAAAGTTATTATATCCACAAGAATTCACTACTTATCACCACGGTTATGCATCAGTATTTTTTTCCCCAAAAAGAAATCATCAAATCATGGAAATACCTTTCTATTTTCACTGAGAATACACACACACAACACACACACACAACTAAACAATCTAGTGTAAAATATTACCATTAGGAAAATTTTTCTTATATAAAATATATATTTTTAAAGCTATTAAAAGAACAGCTAAAGGGCACAGTGGAATCAGGAGCACTTGACATGTGTTAGCTATATGACCTTGGCCATGTCCCTTATTTCCAAATGCTTCTTCAAAAAAAAAAAGGGCAAATAAACAAGGGTGATTGTTAATTCTAATAGTTCCACAGAATGCATCTTTTATATCTATCTATCTATCTATCTATCTATCTATCTATCTATCTATCTATCTATCTATATATCATATTACCTAAATGTAGATATTACAAAGAGCAGAAATAAAGGAATAAACTTATGACATAACAGGCAACACAATTCTATAAACTCAGTAAATGTTTACAATTAAATAATTGTGAGCAGGGAACAGCTAGATGTTGCAGTGTTCAAATGTGATTTCAGATACTTAACATTTCCTAGCTGTGTGACCCTGACCAAGTCATTTAACCCCAATTGCATTGGGGGAAAAAAGAATTGTTAGCCTTTCTTCCTGATATCCAATGGATATATAGCAATACCTAATTCTCCATATGTTAGAAAGACTATGAACAACCAGAATCAGAAATCTGTAACTTGAAACCCAGCTCTCCCCTACAATCTTCCTTGATGAATGTTTTTTAAGTTTTGTTACTATTTTTCATTTTTACATTACAAATACAACTAATTACACACTTCCCCTGTACTAGTGAGTTCTCTTTTAACAAAGTCAAATAGTTACTGCCATGCCAAAATTGTGAATACACTGACTTCATCTTAAAGTGCATCCAACATTCCACAACTGTAATACCTTCCCCTCTATTAACAACAGCAACCAATAATATTGATATTTATTCTTATGGGTCCTATTCATCATGAATCTCTTTATCTGTTTTTTTTCATAAATCTGTGAAATCAATTTTGGCTAGAAGAAGGCTTAGATGACAACCAGATCTTAAATGTTATCCCTATATAACTGCGCCCAGGACTCTTGGAATCTCTTGTTTAACTCCTACAGGACGATTTTCTTTACTATCACCTCCCTATCAAGTTGTGCTTCATCACCCCGAAATTACATTGTATTTTATTTTTTATATATTTTATATTTGCTTAGTTGTACACATATAGCCTTATTCTCACTCTGGTAGAATGTAAGCTCCTTGAAGTAACAGGAAAATAAAAATAGTAAACTAGTTCTTCTTTTCATTTCTGTTTTTTTTGTATTCTGTGTCCATTTCCTAATGTTTTGCACACTAGTAATGACTTAAACAAATATATATACATACATACATATATATATATATATAAAGAAAAAGAGAGAGAGATAATAACTGAGATGTCCATGTCTATTCCACCCATCTACAATATTACATAGAGAAACTGAGGTCATAAGAAATAAAATGCTTTATTTTCTAGTACAATAAAGTGCTGAACTTGGAAGTCAGAAAACCAGATTTTAACCCTCCTTCTGCTATTCACTTATAATATGATCTTTATCAACTCAATGGACTTTCATTATTTCATTTACTCATCAGTAAAAATATGTATAAAAATAATGCTAGAATTCCCTTCATGAGTTTATTCCTGTGAGGCAAAATACCAATCTATGAATTTTATAATCTTTCGTAGTATTTAAAGATGATTAGTTAATCAACTGAGTAAATTAATATACCTTGTAAGTACACCGATATTATCTGTGTGATCTTGGGCAATTGTACTAATCTAATTAAATAGGACCTTCTTGATTTGTAAAACTAGATGGTCTCTTTAAAGTGTCTTTATACTCTCAGTTTAGGATCATGTCATCTTCTTATCCCTACTAAGAAATGGAAAACAAAACAAAAATATCATTTCAGGGCCTGATAGTGAGTTAGTATAGAACTAGGAAAAGAACTATATTTTCTTCTTCATGAGACCTATGCTGAACTTGAAATTGTATCAATGGATTTTTGCAAAATGCATGAATAAAAGAACGAGTGGATGAATGGGTATATCTCACCATGTATACTTATTTTATTTCAGTCAATAGTGTCTACTTTTTCTCTATTTTTCAACAATGGTAATAATTTTTTTTATTTTGCAGAACTGTAATTCTAATTCTATTTTTTTTATATAAAGCTTTTTATTTACAAAACATATGAGTGATTTTTCAACATTGACCTTTGCAAAAACTTTTTTTCCCCAAGCTTTTCCCCTCCTTTCCCCCTCTCCCTCCCCCGTAGATGACAGGTAATCTAATACATGCTAAATAGGATTAATTATATGACAAATACAATACATGTATGCATATCTATACAGTTATCTTACTGTACAAGAAACACCAGATCTAGAAAGAGAAGAAGAAAAAAAACAACCTAAGAAGGAAAACAAAATGCATGGAAACATGCACAGAAAGCGTTAAAATGCTGTGTTGTAGTTCACACCCAGTTCCCACAGGCCTCTCTCTGGATGTATATGACTATCTTCGTCGCTGAACAACTGGTTTGAATCACATCATTGTTGAAGAGAACCATGTCCATCAAAATTGATCATCATATAGTCTTGTTGCTGTGTAATGTTCTCCTGGTTCTGCTGATTTCACTCAGCATCAGTTCATGCAAGTCTCTCCAATCCTCTCTGAAATCGTCCTGTTGGTCATTTCTTACAGAACAATAATATTCCATAACATTCATATACCATAATTTATTCAGCCATTCTCCAATTGATGGGCATCCTTTCAATTTCCAGTTTCTTGCCACTACAAAAAGGGCTGCCACAAACATTTTGGCACATGTGGGTCCCTTTCTCTCCTTTAAAATCTCTTTGGGATATAGGCCCAGTAGAAACACTGCTGGGTCAGAGGGTATGCACAGTTTAATAACTTTTTGAGCATAGCTCCAAATTGCTCTCCAGAATGGTTGGATCCGTTCACAGTTCCACCAACAATGTATCAGTGTCCCAGTTTTCCCACATCCCCTCCAACAGTTATCATTATCATTTCCTGTCATTTTAGCCAATCTGACAGGTGTGTAGTGGTATCTCAGAGTTGTCTTAATTTGCATTTCTCTGATCAGTAGTGACTTAGAGCACCTTTTCATGTGACTGGAAATAGTTTCAATTTCTTCGTCTGAAAATTGTCTGTTCATATCTTTTGACCATTTATCAATTGGAGAATGGCTTGAATTCTTATATATTTGAGTCAATTCTCTATATATTTTAGAAATGAGGCCTTTATCAGAACCTTTGGACCCTTCTAATCTTGTCTGCATTCATTTTGTTTGTACAAAAACTTTTTAACTTGATATAATCCAACTTATCTATTTTGTGATTAATGATGAACTCTAGTTCTTCTTTGGTCACAAATTCCTTCCCCCCCCCCACAGGTCTGAGAGGTAAACCATCCTACATTGTTCTAATTTGTTTATAATATCATTCTTTATGCCTAGATCATGAATCCATTTTGACCTTATCTTGGTATATGGTGTTAGGTGCGGGTCAATGTCTAATTTCTTCCATACTAGTTTCCAATTATCCCAGCAGTTTTTGTCAAATAGTGAGTTTTTATCCCCAAAACTGGGGTCTTTGGGTTTATCAAACACTAGATTACAATTGTCATTGAGTATTTTGTCCTGTGAACCTAACCTATTCCACTGATCCACTACTCTATTTCTTATCCAGTACCAAATGGTTTTGGTGACCACTGCTTTATAATATAGTTTTAGATCTGGTGCAGCTAGGCCACCCTCATTTGCATTTTTTTTTCATTAATTCCCTTGAAATTCTTGACCTTTTGTTTTTCCAGATGAATTTTGTTGTTATTTTTTCTAGGTCAGTTAAATAATCTCTTGGGAGTTTGATTGGTATAGCACTAAATAGATAGATTAGTTTAAGTAGTATTGCCATCTTTATTATATTCGCTCGACCTATCCAAGAGTACTTGATGTTTTTCCAATTGTTTAGATCTGACTTTATTTGTGTGGAGAATAGTAATAATTTTTCATTAGAAGAATAATTATTGCCTATTGTCTGTTCTAGAAACCTTTATAGATAATATTTTCTCTTTAAAATTCACCGATCAGCAAAATTCTGACCCTATAATATCTGTGTTTTTTTTTAAACACAAAACACTATCCCTTCCTTTGTTTTTCCAATGGAGAAAAGAAATTATGTGAGCTGAAAGCCACAAAACCATGGTTTCTTAGTCAAAGAAAATTTTGGTACATTTTAAAGTAGAACAAGTAGATTTGGGAGATTTTTATTGTTAGAAAATTCAATATTTTAGTTGTTTAGAGAACTATCATATACTTTCATAGACATTCTTTACCATCAGAAACCTATCATCACCATAATATGTTAATAAGAGAGTAAGTAGATCAGAAGCAATATTTATATTTCCTTTAGATGTTAGACAGATTTTAAGTTTTTGTTTCTAAGTTTCATAGAAACTCTTACTTAAAGAGAGTTACTTTAACTGCTACATTCCTGAGCCCTAAACCCTTACTTCACTCCTCCCTCTTAAAAAAAGACAGAAGAAAGAAAAAATGAAAAAAGGGAAAGAGAAGGAGAGAAAATGAGAGACAAAAAGAGAGGAGTAAGAAAGACAGATAGAAAGAGTGGGGGGCCAGGCAGAGAGAGAGAGAGAGAGGAGGAGGAGGAGGAGGAGGAGGAGGAGGAAGAGGAGAAAGAAGAAGGGGAGGAGGAGAAGGAGGAAGGAAAGAAGGAAGGAAGGAGGGAAAAGAGGAAGGAAGGAAGGAAAGAAGGAAGGAAGGAAAGAAGGAAGGAAGGAAGGAAGAAGGAAAGAAGAAGGAAGGAAGGAAGGATGGATTTTCACAATATCTAAAGAAATAATTGGACACATGTGAGAAATCCCCAGTTCCCTAAAGTTCCCATAGTCATCTTTCTCAGAATCTTATATATCTTGTATAACTGGCTATTTTGGATGGCGAATGAGGTTTCCATCCAAGGCAGAATAATGTTAAATTAATCCAGGAAACAGTAGCTTTTTCCAATGTGGAACCTACTGAATCAAAGTTAAACCTGAAGATGATATGGGCAGAAAGCCCATGAGACTTTTCAAAAAAGTTTTCCAAGGGCATTTTAACATTAACAACTGATGAAGGGTTTTAAAATCTCAATCTCCCCTCTCACTTGCAGAGTGCCCCATAGAACTAATTGCAATTAATATCATCAAGAGAATAAGTTGCTGATAGGTATATTAAAAATTCAGAAATGACTGTGCTTTGGGCTTCCTTGTTATCCCTAATCCCTAGTGAAATTAGCAGAAAAGATGCTTAAGAAATTGCATGAGAAGTCCTCCCAAGAGAAGAAATCATATATTTCCAGGCTATGTCCTCAGAGTCCAATCACCTGAGAGTTTACTCTTCTAAGTGACACAGTAAGACCTCATGCTGAATCACTATTAGCACTGTCATCAGTCCTATTTTCCCTTGCCTACCAAAGTACAGTTTGCCTTAATTTATTTGCATCATGCCTGGCTTTTAAAGAAAAATGAGTTGTTAATTGAAGTGTTAAGTTTTCTCCAAAGTGTTCTTTATTTCATCCGCTTTTAAATATAAGAGCTTTTATTTCTATATTGCAGGGATTGTAGGATGTTTTAGATCTACCATTTTAAAAATAGTCATGGAAATGACCAAAAAATCCTATCAGCCAGTAAACTTAACAATGATTTTCCTATAATTTGAATTGGCTGAAAGGCAGTGTGATATAATGATTAGAAAACTTGAATATGACTTAAAATGGCTTGGCTTCTATTCCTATCTATCTATCTATCTATCTATCTATCTATCTATCTATCTATACACTAATTATGTGATTCAGAGCAAGTAACTCAACTCTTTGTATTTTCCTTTCTTTATCTATAAAATGAGCTGGACTCAATGGCTCTAAAATCCTATCTCATTCTAAAATCTATCTTCTGACAATCCTATGGCTAAACAATTAGTTTTTTTTTTTTTTAAAGAAAATAATATAGATGCACTGCTCTGCTGCTCTGTGCATAGTGGAAGTAAAAACACAATTTAATTATCTGGCAGGACAGAATGCAAACTCCTTGAGGCCTGAGCCTATTTCATTTCTGTATTTCTCAAGCACAGCACCTTGAACAGAGTATTTGATAAATGTCTGCTGATTAATTGGAGTCACATATTTGCATGTATACCTGTAGCACAAAGAACTTGGAAAGTACCTTGAAAGTGATATCCATTCCTCTCATTTTACAGAGATGGGTATTGAGGTCTGCAAAGGTTTTGATTGCCTAAACTCATAGAGTAATTAGCAAACCTATTTATTTGAACCTAAGTGTCCAGATGCCAACCTAGTACTTTTTCCAATTGCTTCTACAAATTAATTGAACTTTATCTTTTAAATAGGATCTTATTTTCTAAAAACATGCAAAGATATTTTTCAACATTCACCTTTGTTAAAACTTGTATTCCAATTTTTTTCTACCTCTCTTATCCACTCATAGCACTCCAATAGAGTAAGCAATCCAATGTAGGTTAAACATATACAATTCTTTTAAACATATTCCCATATTTGTCATGCTGTGCAAGAAAAAAAAATATCCAAAAGGGAAAAATAGGAGAAAGAAAAAAACAAGCAAACAAACAAATAACAACAAAGGGAAAACACTACAGCTTGATCCACATTGAATCTCTTTTTGGATGTGGATGGCACTTGCCATCACAAGTCTACTGGAATTGCCTTGAATCACCTCATTGTTGAAAAGAGTCAAGTTCATTGCATTAAGTGAACTTTAATAAGGGCACAGTTACAATACAAAAAAGTGGCAAATGCCTTTGAGCAATAAGTGGCCATCACCAGTCTCTGTACTTTACACCCGAGCAGAGACTATGAAGTCACGCTTAAGTTGGTATTTAATAAATGGTACATAAAATTGAATAACTGATGAGACTTAACAAAAATTATGCTGATAGAAGCAAGAAATGCCAATTGACAGTGAATGGAGGAGGTAAATTATCAGCATAAGATTTTTAGAAAAAAGTTCATATTTTAGGATAAATGTCTCTAAGTCTCAACACCTGTGTGCATCACTATATCATGCTTGGCAGAATTATTATTCTTATGATTAAAAATCATAGAATTTAGAATCATAGAACTTAGAGATTGAAGCAATCATTAAGTCAGATTTTCATGATTTAAAAATAATAGTATTATCAATATAATATGTTAATATTATATAACATTGTTTTATTAGATAATATACTATAAACATGTGTATATTGTATATTATATGCTCTATTAATATATATATAATATTTAATATTTTATTAAAATAATAGCAAATTATATTGATGCCTCTGGTTTTCATATCACATAGATTTTTGGATTTATCATAAGAATTTGTATGTCAAGTAGTTTACCTCATTAATAAAGAGGGAGATAAAAGGGAGATAAAAAATAACTAATGCACTGATGGCATATGAAACATTCCAAATGTATAGGACCCTCTTTCTCCAACTATACAAAGAAAAAGTTCACTTTCCCATCTCTTCTTTGGAGTCAAATATTATTCAAACGGCTTCATTGACCCTTAATTTTAGATATGAAAACCTGAGGCCTACAGAAGCAAAAATGACTTGGTCAAAGTTGTGCATAAAAAGGACATATCTGGAAGAGGTAGAAACACGTCCATTTTGTTTGGTGACAACAAAAATAATAGCATCTAGTAAATATATCAATCAAAGATTTAAGTATAATCTTGGTGAAGGAATATGCATCTGCTTTCAAAAATTTAATCTAGTTAGATTTAGTGACAATCTCAACTACTTATTACACATGAGAGTTTGGACTAGTGACTTTATCTTTCTAGGTTTTAGTATCCTTATTCATAAAATGAAGAGGTAGGATATCATCTTCAAAGTTCCTTTAACTTTAACAATGTGGTTAAATTATTCTTTCTGAGAGTTATAACTATACATACAATTATATAAAACCAATAGATCTATCAACAAATGTTTATGATGGATCTACTCTGGGTCAGACGCTGTGTGAGAAATAAGGAAGTAAATACAAAACTGTTCTAGTTTTTTAGAGGCTTGCATTTTTTTTTAACCTGATAATCAAATTATACATTCACTTATAAACAGGCATCAAGGCAATGATTTATTTATTTTTCTCTAGATGGAGATATTTGGCAAGAATATCTACTCAGATGTACAGAGGCTGTGATGTACACTAATGAGGGGAGTGCTCAGAAGTATGAAATCATAAAGTACTTGAAATATTAGTGTTAATGCATTTATACTGATCTGACAATTTTCAAGAGCACTTTACATATGTGATTAATTTTTAGAGTGTTATTTTTAATAACTTTCTAAGTTAGGCCATTCAAGTATTATTTTCTCAAACATGAAATTACCTGAGGAAAAGAGAAGTAAGATATCTTGTTTAAGGTCAATGTCACACAACTGAACATAAGTGTCAGAATATGTTACATCAATGAAATTTTCAATATGTTAAGTAACAATTAATCACAATGCCTTAAATAATCAAAAGAATATCAGTTAACGAGGTATGTTTCAGTTTTGTAATTAAACAAATTTGAAATTCTACAAATATTTGTTAGACACCTGTTATGTGGCAAACAATACAAATAGGGATACAAAGATAGATATAACACAGATCCTGCTTGTAAGCCACTTATAATCTAATAGGGTGGAAAGATATGAAAGCAAATAACTATGATAAAAAGGATTTATTCTGAAAATTTATTTGTCTGAAATAGCTCATTCCCCACATATACTGGATATATGACGCATTACTTTACATATATTTGCTTATGGTGTTGAGAAAATCATTTTCTTCTGTATATAGCAAACCTTGCCTGTGATGACATAAATGTTATTTAAACATATCAACAGTACCATATAGCAATTCTGCAATGTTAAAAGTTGTTTGCTACAACTAAAGTTAATAATATCTCTCTGACCTCACAAAACCTACTCTTTCAAAGTCAGAGAGAAAATGACTAAGATAATATCCTAAAATGACATTTTTTTTTTCCTTTTAGATCTACAATTTTATCAATAGGGTGTTTTCTCCAGCACCACCTAGTCATGCTTTCCTGTTCTGATCTCATTTGACTTTTTTCCTCTCCTTTCCATAAACTCTGTGGATGGAGGAGGGGTTCATAAGTATTGAAGGAGGTTTACTCAAAGTCCTTAGCCTTCTTCTAGATTTCTTGGCACTATACTGATATGAGGGAAGCATATGCTTAATGGAACAACAAATCCTAACACAAATCAGACACATGCACACACCATCAACATGCAACTACAAAAGCATAAGAATAATTTTTATGTTTGACTTGTAGAACAAATCATGATTTATAATATTTCTTATGAAATCACATATATTTAGATATAATATATGAGATAAACAGTAAAAGTTAACCAAAACTATATTAGAATTAATATTTTCTATCATATTGATAGTCAAATATTCCCAAGGTTCCATATAAAAGATGAGAATTTTATTGGGAATATAACTGGATTTTGTTTATTAAATTAGAATACCTGCCATGGTCAGTACAGAGGATCCTGAAAGAAATCATACTGGGTAGGAAATGGATACATGAAAATTAAAATATGTTTCCTTTCTGAGAGATAAACATGGCAGTTTTCTAGCAAGTGCAAGATTTCTTAAGGAAGCTGTATATTTGTTGTTATTTAATATTTATAATCAATCACAAAAGTTCAAGAAAACCAACCAAATAGTTAAGAATTTTAGGATTTATTTTTAAAACAAGAGATGCAATGAGTAAAATGGTATGATTATTGTATGTGTTTGAGATTGTGTATGAGTTTAATCACGAGATTAAATCGCCTGCTTTATTCTTGCATAAGACTGTGAAGGAGGTGCTCCCTAAACTTCTTTATGAGAGCCCTATTTTCAAACTCTTTCATCCTTGCTGAACATATCATGACACAGTTCATTGCACCACAAGGCAGTAACATAATTCACATTTGGCACTTAAAATGTGGTTTTAAGAGTCTATATACACCTGGAGTATGTAATGTTCATTCTAATAGATAGAATGCCCTTAGGATATGCCAAAGACAGAGCACTGCAAAAGAATACGAAGATGAAAGAGAATTCAGCATTTTACAATTTTCATTTCTTACATTAAGAAAACTGCCTAGACTTTGTGTGGAAAACAAAACAAAATAAAATAAAAATAATCAAATATTTTATTCATTTAGGACCATACAAGGCAATTGTCAATTAAAATAATTCAATTCTCGGAAGATTTTGGGAAGATGGTGAAATAGATTAGTAAATTTCAAGCTCTTCAGATTTCCCCCATAAACAGAACAAATTTTTGCTTCAGGGGAAACATAAGCTGGTGAAAGATCAACAGAATTTGGGGCAGAACAGGGGTCCTTTTGGTACAATCCAAGAATATATGAAAAGAGATCCCGACCCAGATATTAGCCAGAATGAAGTGCAAACATATCTGGGCCAGCTCTGCACAACATCAAATGGAACTCATTAGGTTTGGCTGGAGCCTCAGCTCCAACCACAGGAAGTTTCTCCTCCAGGATGGTACCAAGTCAGGAGTCTGAGTCTAAGAAGACTGAATGAACCTCACCTGATTGGGAATGCCAGGTCCAGTTGTGCTGCAGAGATGGGACACTTGGTGAGAAGGAACCAGCACACTATTGAGTGCAGGGGCAGTGGGGCAGGGACACTGCTGGCTGTGGGCACTTGCAGGAGAAGGAAGCTTGATTTGGGGTTCCAAGTCAGAGGGGAGACTTGAAGTGAAGACAGAAGCACTATTTCCCCCATCCCAGGATTAAAGGTGTTTATACTAATACTTCTTATTTGAAAAAGTGAACTGGCAAATAAGTGAACCTAAACTTAACTATTTGAACAGAGAAGACCAGAATTTGTCTCCAGAAGAGGACAATGAAATTTAAAACAAAAAAGTTTTTTTTTTCCTACCCCAAAGAGTAATGTGAAATAGCTCTCTGCCCAGAGAGAATTTACAGAAGAACTCAAAAAAGAATTCAAAAATCAAATGAGAGACATTGAGAAAAAACAAAAACAAAAACAGAATATAAAGAATGAAAAAAATTTAACAGAATGTGAAACATAAGAAAAACAACAGATCAAGAAGAGAAAACATAAGAATAATTGGATATCTGAAAGGTGTGACCAAAAAAAGAATCTTGATACAAAAAAAGAAATCACATAATGTGAGAAATAATCCAAGAAAATTGTCCTGGAATGATAGAACATGAGAGGAAAGTAGAAATAGGGAAAAAAGGTAGCAATCACCATATCAAAGAGATCCTTTGTGGAAAACACATAGGAATGTTATTGTCAAACTTCAAAATCCTCAAGTCAAAGACAAAATTTTGCAAGAAACCAGAAAAAAAGAATTCAAATATACTGGAGCTACAATTAGAATTGTACAGGACTCATCAGCAGCCACAATAAAACATCACATGTCCTGAAATCATATATATTGGCAATCAAAAGGACTAAGCCTATGGCCAAAAATATCAAACCAGCAAAATCATCCATAATATTGAATGAAAACAATGAAAATTCAACATATTTGCAGATTTTCAGGACTTTCTTTCAAACAAACCCAAACTCAATGAAAAATTGAACATATAAGAGTAAATATCAAAGATCAATTTCAAGGAACTTAATATGAATACAATGTTTATGTGCTTTGTGGAAATGTATACTATATATTTAAGATTGACAACAGCAATTTGGCAGCTCAAAAGAAAGATTAGGATAGAGTTAAGCAGACTCTAAAAAGCAAAACTGCCTAGAAAAGGGTAAAATAGTAATTGTTAGACAAATGAGGTGCAGAGGAAGAATAGATACAGAGGCATGGGGGGGGTGAAGGGCTCATGGTTCTGAAACCCTATTAATTTGGGAATGAGTTAAATAGGTAATATATATATATATTACAAAGGGTATAGCATCCTTCAAAATCTATAAAGAAATAAGGGGGGGGAGGGATGGATGAAGAGGGATGCAAAAGGTGGGGGAAGAAAATAAAGGAGGGATCCATGGATAGGGGAGATTAAATGATAGCAAGGCAAGTAAAGGAGCAGAATTAAAGCAAAACTCCATATAAGATCATGAAGAGTCGGGCTAAAATGACTGAAGAACTGCTATCATATGGTGTGTATTGTACTGGGTAGCTATGAGGGATATTAAGAAGCCTAATATAAGGATTTTTCAAATTCACTGCCAAGATAAACAAAAATTTTAATTTTAATACTTTTAAAGTCAACCCAGGTTTGTGACACATACCAATACCAAGACAAAATAGGATGTTTCTACCTCTATATTTTTTTTTTTCATTTTTCTCCCAATCCTCATCCAAAAAGATTTCCCCAACAGGAATGCCCAAAATATTTTATGTAGTTGTTTGATTCTATTGGAAAAACAAGGAACTAAAATTTATAATACAAACTGGAAGACTGTTAAAATAGGTTCTGATATAAGGAAACAACTTAGATGACCTTGATATTCTGCTGGAGAACAAGCAAATTATTTGTTAAGGTAGATAATTTTCCAAGTAAATTTCAAGAAAGGGGCTTGACTATGACAGCCAAGGAAAAATACTTGCCAGTTGCTTTGTGACTAAATTCCTGTCATTCATTTTAATCAGTCTGAATAATAATATTCCAATTCAATACAATTTAGAATTAGAGCAGATACATGAGATTAAAAAGGTGCAAGTTCTTTGAGGTCTATTGAGTAGAGATACTAAATAAGTCTATAGTTCTATTATCTCAATTGAATTTGAAATTGGACGCTGATGCATTTAGAATTTGGGACAACTACTTAATGAGGAATTCAATTAAATTGCACTCAAAATATTCATGAATATTTTCTGCATGCAGAAAATCTAAAAATGTAGTCCTTTGTTTCTATTTTCTGCTCAACAGCTTCAAACACAATAGAGAACATAAAAAATAAAATAATATGATGCAAAGTAATGATGTTTACTGATTATTATTAAAAGTAATAATATAATAATTAGCATCTTTATTCTAAGAATGGAATTCCAATTATCCTTCCTTTTCTCTACTGAGGCATTCATATGTAATTTATAATTTCTATGATGAACAAATATTTATTATGCTTAGTTAATTATTTAAAACTAGATTGACAAATATGGGATATAATCAAGAAGTAAAAGAATATAAAGATTTACAAACTATCAGGCTACTTTGCAATTTTCCATCAAGATTACTACGGCCACCACCATCACTATTACACCATCATTATCATTGTCACTAACATTTATATAACATTTTTAAAATCTGCAAAGCACTTTAAATATCATTTCATTTGAATGAAACAACCCACTGACATAGATGTTATTATAGATGATTTGTCCAGTATCATCTAACTAGCAGGAATCTGAGGATGAATAATTCAATTTTTCTTGGCTCCAAGTCTAGTACTCTTACCTGATAATCAGAGCTGCCTGAATCATTTTAATTTTATTTCTAAAGAAAATTTGAAATTGCTAATGATGCCCCCCATCAAATGCAGAATTAATTGTCTATATGCAGTCAATATGAACAAAACTCAAGGTAAAACTCACATTAGAATAAGACATCCTTTCCAACAACAGAAGCCTCCAAATGACCTTATTACATACTCTGAAAACTTCACATGGCAAAAATGGGGCAGGATGGAGAAATAATAAATCATTTTTTCTTATAACAATTTTAATGTAATATAATAGGTGTCAATGAGATGGTCAATCGAGCTCACAAACTACTTCAACCAGGAGAAATTTAATCTCCTTTCCAAAGCAAAAGTTATAGTAGCAAAAGGAACTACCAATTTGCTGTACAAGCTCTCTGGCAAAGCATTGCAGAGGGGTTGATGGAAGATTATGAATAGTATAACCTTGCCATATAGTAAAAAGCAGTTTAGAAGAAAATAGCCCTGTTATCTCATACCTATACCAGAGGGCTAGGAATAAAGTCCCTAATAACTAACAAAGTTCTCATTCCTTTGCCTGAAAAGACACTTCATTATTTTTATAGTTTGATCTCATATTACTTCCCTGCAATATGCTTTACTTAAACTGGATTATTTTCTGCCCAATAGCACGCTTGATCATTCTTGTTGCCAATAACTTTCTTAAACTGCTTCTAATGCTTGGGCTAGACTTCAGGTTACATATGTGGTATTTTTTCATATCCTCTTCAGTTCTTAGAGCAGGGATCTATAAATACTATATATGATAACTGTTCTTTATCAAATTTAATCTCAAGAGAATTGAGGTGAAAAATGGACTTCATAAGGCAATCGTCAATTAAAATAATTAAAATAAAGAGAACAAGACATATTTAATAGAATTCATTTGCCAAGGTTTGTAAGACACATAGTATAATGATTGATTCTAATCAATGATGGTAATGGGACCTCCATGGATAGCCTCTTTCATATCAGTATGGGATGTGCTAATAAGAAAATGAAATCAATCAAATTAAATAAACAATTTAACAAGAATTTGCTAAGTTCCCACTATATGTCAAATAATTCACTAAGCACTGAATGTACAAAGAAATGCAAAAGAGAGTCCTTGAACATAAGGAACTCACAATTTAATTGGGAATATATTCAGTACAAGCTGTTGATAATCAATGGAGGGAAGGCACTAGAATTAAGGGGGATTAGGAAAGAATTTTTGTAGAAAGTAGGATTTGAATTAGTACTTGAAGAAAGCCACAGTAGATGGGAAAATGAGAAGAGGAAGGAAAATGTTTCAGGCATGGGAGACTGCCAATGGAAATGCCCAGAGTAGTGAGATGGGATGTTTTATACAAGGAACAACAAGGATCATACAATATTCTGGTAGAGAAGTAAAGTGTAAAAAGAATAAAAACTATCAGAAGACAAGGTTAAAAAAGACTTTGAATGTCATATATATCTTATATTTGATTATGGAGGTGATGGGGAGCTATTGGAATTTAATGAATAGAGAGGTGACATGATTTGGAAGCATAGTTATGGGGTGATAGCTAGTGGGGATGGATGGAACATTTGAGAGTTTTGTTTTTTAAGGATAGAAGAGACATTTGTAGGCAATAGAATATGGAAAGACAGAGATTGAAAATAAGCAAAATAGAGGGAAAGTTGATAAAGAAGGCAATCTGCTAGAAAAGATTAGAGGAAATGAGATCACTTGTTCATATGGAGGTGTTTGCCTTGGCAAGGAAATGAGAATTGACAAAAATTTGGAAAAGGCTTTTTGATAAGTGAGAAAGTGAATTAATTAAGTAAATATAAAAAGATTGTCTTGCTGTGGTGAGGTCTTAGTTGAAATTATGTGACACAAGTTTATAGTGGACTCAGTCATCCCAGAACAATTGAACCTGAATAAACACATAAAGAAGAAATCTAATAAGTAAGATACCTTTTTTGATCTGTGATTTCCTTGGTCCAGAGATATGCTCTATCAATCAACACTGAAAGTTCTTTCTCTACAATTCGCAGACTTAGTGGTTAAGAACATTGTTAAACTCATGTCTTGTAGGCTGCCCACAACAACTCTAAGTGCAGCCTAAATTATATTAAAAATGTAATTGGGAAATATTTAACAAAATAAATAATAATGTAGATAATATAAAATATTAAAACTAAATAAATATAATTTTCTTGGGAATCTTTACATATGGTTTGGTGGCCCTCATTTCTATTGGTCTTGACAGCACTGGCCTACTGAATTGATAATTGAAAAGTTTTCCACCAGTCAAAAACCAAACACGTGTCAAATATAGGATTCCAGTACATTTTCCCAGTGAGTTGAAGTTTACAAAAGACAGACAAAGGTCAGAGTTGGTACTTTAATTCAAATCAATTTAACAAACATTTTTGGATTCCCATTTTGTTCAAGGCATTGTCCTATGTTTTTAGGGACTGGAAAGTCAAAGAGGATTCAAAGCACTTTATGCTCTAATGAGGAAAATAATGAAAAGAAATACAAACAGGTACATTATGAGATAAATTGTAATAAGACAAAAACACATAATGTGTGTTTCTAAGAAGTTAGGAACATCTGAAGGAAAATGGAATTACTTTTAGCTGTAGAATTAGGAAATCCTTTATGGTGAATAACAAATAATTGGGCCAAGAATTTAATAGAAGGATACCTAAGAAAACTTTAAGAAATAATATTGGATCATTGAAGTGGTTTGTTGTCTCAAAAGTCCATATACTAACAGCAATATGGCTTCTATGCATGTTGCTATTTATTATCTATTATATTTGACAAAAGTTATATAAAAGACATTGTAAGGAAATAAAAGATGCCTTAAATGTCTTTGCAGTTTTTAGCATTAAGACTTTTGGAACACATTGAAACTATCTTGAAAAGGGGTTGATTCATTCATACAGTACAAGACATAGTAAAGTGGACAGTCTGAATGGTTCCATAGTATTCTTAGAGGTCTTAATATAAAAAGAAGGAAATCTCCAAAGTGTTGGCTTTGGAGAATGTAGGAAAAATTACAAAGAATGCTACAGTTAAAGGAAGAATGCCACTGAGGTCCTGAGGATCTAATTATTTATTGCTAGAGTAGGTTCTTTTAGAATTTGGCAATTCTAGAGTAATAATATGCACAATTTAACATTTTTGGATATTTTCCAACTCTATTAAATGAAAAATGAAATAGCTTGCTAAAGAATGCATAGTAACTCAAAGACTGAACTCTAACTTAAACCCTAATATCTTTTAAACTTCTTAAGACATATATATGTGTGTGTGTGTGTATCTCTCTACATACGTATATCCACATATATTTTTATCTCTTCATATATATGCTGTATGTGTATGTGTGTACAATCTATCTAATAAAGGTCTTAATGGTCTTGCTTAAATATAATTGTAGGTAAAATATAATTGGGAGGAGATTTAATTAGTTAACTTATATGTATTTACTCATATTTATTCCAGTGAACTAATCCATTTATTAAATTTTAGTATATCTAAGTATGTATTTATTGATCACCTACTATAGAGCATAGTTTAGATGTAGAAGATGATAATGAAATTCTATAGCAATTATTGTCTTGAAATTCATTTGGCAATTAATCATATTCTCTGTTGTGACACGTTTTCTATTATCTCAGGTGTTATTTAAAATTGTCATTGTTATTTATCTTTACATCTTTATAAATCGCCTCCTTATTGCCCTAAGGGAAGGGACCAAGTCATGTCTTCTAATCCTGCCTTAGAATAATGCCTTGTTATTGCAGGTGTTCAATAAACAATAGTTGGTCTTATTAATAGGAAACAAATACAAATCACAATCACTCATAATTTCAAATGAAGACATGCTGTATAGTTGTAACAGTTAATAAGGATGAAGTCCACAACTTTTTCTAGTACACTATGTTGTACAGTATATTGTCTTTCATTCACAATGTTCTACAATAATTCTTAGAAGACGAGAGTAAAATGTTATTACAACTATGGGGTGTTTTCCTCCCTTGGTGGCCTAGACAGTCATATGTTTTAACAAAGAATAAAAAAAAAAGTCTGGCAAAAACAACCAATACATCAAAAAATGTGACATTTCCTTTAGTTTTCTAAAGGAGTATGACTAATGGAAATAAGCTTCTTTTACAGGTAAAAGTGAATGAATGGATTGTTAGGAACTGAAACTATGGTCATATTTTTATATTAGAATTAACTAAAATCTAAGAGTCATCTGCAATGTGGATATTTAAAGTCATTAGATAAAAAGTAAATCAATCCAATTACTAAAATAGCCCACAAATATATATATATATTTATGTGTGTATACACAAACATACATGCATACACATATGAGATAAATAGAGAGCCAGGAGAGGGTTACAGAATCAACATGAGTGAAGGACAAAGATTGAACTTTGAAGATAGCCCATAATCAATGATTGGGAAATAGTAAAGATGCTTGGCTGAGTACACAGAAAATATAATAACCAGGAAAAAGTTAGAAAGATATATGGAAGCTGAGGGAAGAGATTAAAAATAGTAAATGATAGGAATTCTTTATAGAAACCAAGGAGAATGAGGGCTAATGGGTCATTGAAATTGGCAAGAATGATGTAGAGACCTTTAAGAGTTCAATTTTAGTAGATGGATGAGGTTAGAGCTAAGAGGTCAGATTTAAGGGGTCAAAGAGGGAATGAATTAGTAAGCAAAAAGAGAATGCAGGTATAATCACTCACTTGAGAAGTCAAACAGTGAAAGGAAGATAAGAAATAGGGAAGTACTATATTTGACAACAGGATAAAAAAAAATCTCCCCCCCCCAAGATGTGAAAGCATTTAAGTCTTTGAATTCAGAGGGGAAAGACTATGTAGAAAATATTCAACAAATGAAGAAGCTATAGAGATGGTAGAAATAAATATAAAATCTCACCCTAGTTTAATGAATATAATCTAAGTTCACAAATGCATAGGTTATTCATTGTAAATAGTTACTTTTTTCTAGTGGTTCATATTAACTTTGTTTAGTTTATGAAATATTTTAGCATAAACATGATATATCCTTAACTTTTCAAATATTTAAGGAATAGTAAAATGCAATTTTTTTCACTTTTATAAAGAGAACAATTTTTTGGTGAATGTTTTTTCACATCATACAATTCTCATTCTCTCCTTCATCTTCAGTATCCCAGAGAGCCTTGTGTTATAAAAATTATTTAAAAAGGAAAAAAAAAGATGAGCAAAACGTATCAATATATCAAAAAACTCTGACATTTTCTATAGTCTCCCATAGACATAATCCTTAACCTCCTAAAGTAAGGGAGGGAAAGGCCTTCTCACAGCTTTACTTTGGAATCAAGTTTGATCATTTTAATGTTACAGAATTCAATTTCCATTATTTTGTTGTCATTATCCTTTTCATTTACAATGTTGTAAGTTCCGGTTAATTTGTTTTGCATTTAGGTATTTCTATATTTCTCTGTATCATTACAATTATTATTTCTGATGGCACAATAATATTAATTTATAGCATAATCTACATCTTGTTTAGTCTTTCTTCAACTGAAGGTAATCCATTGATATTCTCTACTACTGCAAAAAGTGTGACTATAAAATTTTTTTTGGGGGGGTTATGGACTCTTGTTTTTTATCATTGATTTCCTTGCTGTAGATATAGCTATTGTAGCAAAGTCAAAAGGTATGGACCTTGTAGTCATTATCATTTCATAATTCTAAATTTTTCTTCTGGAATGGTTAAAATAATTCACAGCTCAACATATGTCATATTCCCATAGCTCCTACAATATTGATTATTTCTATTTTTTATTATCTTTGACAGTTTTTTGGTGCTCTTTTTAAAAAGTAACCTTTATTTCTTGTTTGGTTAAAAATTAACCCTTTATGCTAGGGGAAAACAAATACATTGACTCATTGCTAGTGGATGTGGGAATTAGTCACGACTTCTGGAAAATAATTTGGAAGTATGGAAGTATGTCCACAAGAGATTAAACTGTACATACTCTTTAACCCAGAAATACACAACTATAAGCCCCAAAATGATTAGAAAGTAGAAAAAGATTCTTATGTACAAGATTTTTGGAAATATTTTTTCTTGTAGAACATAACTTCAGGGAGTACATTCAGTAGGCTGCTTGACCTCTTGCAGTTTCCCTCGAAAATCACATAATACCAATCTTCTGAACAGAGTCTGAGTCAATGAAACTACTCTCTAGCTCAAGATAGACTGAAAAAACTTCAAAAAAGGTCAATCTCACTAGGGTGAAAAGGATGCTCAGATGTGGTCAGTTAGACTCTGGGAAAGCCTGTGAGAAGGTCTTAATTATAGCAACTCAGGAATTAAGACCCTTATTTCTGGATCAGTAGAGGAAGAGATCAGTCCCAGATCAGAAGTCCAACTCTGGGAAACCAGGCTTTCTCCTGAAAAGAGCAGGCAAAGATACTCCCTGCAAACACAAGGAGCCCCTGTGCTCAAATCCAAAAGTCAGATCTGCACAGGAAGCTTGGAACAGTATCACCTCTATCCCAGGAGCAGAGCTCAACCACAAAAATAAATAAAAAGAAAAAATACCAAAAGAAAATGAGCAAGAAACAGAAAAGAACCTTGACCATAGAGAACTACTATGGTGACAGGGCAGACCAAAACATAAACTCAGATGAGAACAAAATGTCTAGAGAAGAAATCTCAAAGAGTGATATGAATTGATCTCAATCCCAGAGAGGCTTCTTGGAAGTGCTCATAAAAGTCTTTAAAAAGCAAATAAGATAGGTAGAAGAAAAAATGAGCAAGGAAATGAGAGGTATGCACGAGAGAGTGAACAGTTTGGAAAAGGAAGGAACAAAACCGTCTGAAGAAAACAACTCCTTAAACAGTGGAATAAAACAAATGGGAAAAGAGATACCAATGATGACTGAAGAAAATCACACATTAAAAACTAGAAAAAGCCAAATGAAAGCTAAGAACTTTGTGAGAAAGCAAGAATTAGTCAAACAAACTCAAAAGAATGAAAAAAAATGGAAGAAAATGTGAAATACCTCACTGGCAAAAGAGCAGACCTGGAAAATACATCCAGAAGAGGCAATTTAAAAATTATTGGCCTCCCTAAAACCCATGACCAAAAAAAGAACCTGAATAGCATTCTACAAGAGACCACTAAAGAAAACTGCCCCAATATTCCAGAAATAGAGGAGGAAATACTTATTGAAAGAATCCATCAATCACTTCTGCAAACTGATCCCACAAGGAAAAACCCAAGGAACATTGTTGTGAAACTCCAAAACTATAATCTCAAGGAAAAAGTAATGCAATTTGCTGGCAAAAACAAAATAGGATGCAGGGAAATACAGAGCTTGTAATCATAACTGTGAATGTGAATGGAATGAACTCTCCCATAAAACAGAAGCAAATAACAAGAGTGGATTAAAAAAACAGAATCCTAACAATATGTTATTTACAAGAAACACATTTGACACAGAGAGACACATAAAAGTAAAGGTAAAAGACTGGAATAAAATTTATTATGTTTCAGCTGAAGTAAAAAAAAAGCAGGGGTAGCAATTCTGATCTTAGATAAAGCATAAATAAAAGTAGATCTTATTAAAAGATATAAGGAGGGAAAGTACATCTTGATAAAGGGTACCTAAATAATGAAGTAGTTAACAATTCTAAATGTATATGTACAAAGTAGTAAAGCAGGCAAATTCCTAGAAAAGATTTTAAGCTAGTTACAGGAAGACATAGACAGAAAAACTATTCTAGTGGGAAACCTCGACTTTCCCTTCTCAGACTAATACAAATCTAACCACAATATAAAAAAAAAACAAAAAAACAAAAAACAAAAACAAAAACAAAAAACAAAAACAAAAACAAAAACAAAAAAAGAAACTAGGGAGATTAATAGGATCCTAGAAAATCTATATATGATAGACCTCTGGAGAAAACTGAATAGTAACAGAAAGGAATACAGTAGGGCATACAGTAGGACATACAGTATGGCATAAAAACCTTACAATGAAATGAAGAAAGGCAAAAATAGTAAATGCTTCCTTTTAAGATCACAATGCAATAAAATCATGTTCAATAAAGGGACAGGGAAAGACTAAAAATCAATTGGAAATTAAATAATCCAACTCTAAAGAATGAGTGGATCAAACAACAAATGACAGAAACAATCCCTAACTGCATCCAAGAAAATGACAATGATGAGACAACATACCAAAATCTATGGGATGCAGCCAAAGCAGTTCTTAACTTAAGGGAATTATGTGGATTTGTTTTGCTTATTTATTATAGGATTTGATTATTTTCCAAAATTCTTCCTATGGGAGGCGTGTGGTATTTTTACTAAAAGAGGGAGGTAGCAATAGTATTAACAAAAAAAAGAAAAGCTTCTATGAAGCACAGGTAAAAGGGATTTTTAGCACAGAGGAAAATAACTGAAACGGCACAAAAATGGGGAGGTAAATTAAAAGCTGAGTTTGAAGGAAGAATGGGCTAGTATGGTTCTCATGAAGAAAACATGAAAAATAAACTTAGAAAATTTGGAGAAAGATTCCAAAAGATTTTAAATGCTGAGATTCATATTGTTTACCTCATAAAAATAAGGCATTTTTCTGGGCTCATGTTTGCATTTTATGATAGAGAAGCAACAAGTAGTCACTGAAATTTAATATTATTTAGGTAAAGAATGTTTGCTAAATTGAATATAAATTTATCACTATCTTCAATTCCCAAACATTCATTAAGCAATTGCTATACATAATATCTGTACGCATATATATTTCCTAAGTGCTTCAGGGTAAACATAAATAGATTTCACACTCAATTAATTTTTTTATTGGTTAGTAAATTAGCAAAAACAACAAAGGCTATGTCCTCATAGCTAAAAGTTGAAATTTAAAATTAAGTGAAAAAATATTTTCCCTACTTATCTGGAAATATTTTACCCTTACTATCACCAAATGCCTGAATCCTTCTAAATACCATTGAAAGGCATAATGATTCTTGATTATAATTAAGATATTTTAATATTTGAATTTTCATCATTATCTAAAGTCACAGTACATTATGATAGAAAGCTATTTTTAAATTCAGGAAGATACAAGTTCAAGTCTATGAAATCCTTGTATAAGTGATTTACTTTGCAATATAAAACACAGCTCTTTAAAATTTCTAAATTATAGAGGACATGCAGATCTTCACTAGGAGAACAAGTAGTTTCCTAGTAACCCCTACATCAATGGAATCAAGTCTGGTGGAAAACAAAAACAAAAACAAAAACCAACCACCTCTCAAAACAAACAGAAACCCAACTAATATAGAAACAGTTTATTTTGCCAGGCAAAGATCCATAAGTAGTTCAGTCTCTAAATAAACTTTACAATATGCTCTTTGTAGACAATCAAAAGAAAGGATTTAAGATTTCTGTATTGTCAATAAAACTCTCAAATCTTTGACATGGGATAAGTGATTATGCTAGTCTCTCTGTTTATAGAGAAAAATATTAGTGTCTATCACATTACCAATGTGATTTAGTATATCAATATCTTTAATATTGATGGTTTTGTATTTTTGGCTTTTTTATGCTGGTCACAAATAAGTAATATTTTTATAAGCAGTAAAATATTATCTCTTTCTCCTTAGTCAAATGTTGATGAGTCAATGTGAAAATGAGGTAACTTTGACTTCTCCATTGCTTTTTTTGCTATTTCACTTTTCTTAGTGCTTTTATCTGATGCTACGTAGAAGAAATGAAAAAAAATACGCTTTTAAAAAAATTATTTCTCCCTCTTATTATGATCTGTCATGTCTCAGGTTGAAAATGTGGCTTGAATCATACTTTAGAGTTATAAATAACTTTGATTTATGTGTAATGTCCATGCCTTTGATTAAGATGAATCATAATACTATGTTATAATTTCTGTTTCAGAGAGCTAAATTGTGTTATCTTGGACCTGGACCTTAGGTCTTACTGATGATTTCAAATCTATTCTTAAACACTGAAAACTCACTAAATTTTAGATTGACTCAATTTTCTTAACTGGAAAAATAAGGCTAAAAATAGCACATATCTCCAAAAATTGTTTTGAAATTAAAATGAGATACTATACAAATTCTAATTCTACTTCTACCTCCTCCTTCTCCTTCACTTTTTCTTCCTCCTCCTTTTTTTACCTTTTTCAGTTTGAAATATGATGACCATGATTAGGTTGAAAACAAAAGAGTGGATTAAAATAAGCTACTGTAAAGTAAAACAATTTTGTTTCTTCACTTAGATACAGCACTACCAAAGAATGATTCTTCCTGTTATCTTTCTACCAGTTCCCATTTAAAACTAATAATCAAATGTCATTTTAAAGATTTTTCTTTTTTATTGCCTTACTTCCATGCTAAAGGAAGGAAATTAATATCAAACTGAAAAACACTTCCTTAAAAGCAGGAAACTCTTGCAAAACTAAATTAATAGACAACTATGTTACACATTACAATCACTAATCACTGTACCTTTAGTATCGCTTAACACTGAGCCGAATGCACTGATCACCACGTCTGCTTTCAGTTGGACTACCTGATCTTCATCTTCTTTCCAGTTTCCAGTTTCATCTTGCTCTGTCCGAACAAACTGCATAGCAACAATTCTTCCACCTTTTACTATGACCTTTCTTGGGGATAGAAAAGGCAAAAATTCACATTTTTCTTCCTTAGCAAGCTCCATCTAAGACAAAAGAGGAAAAAATATAAAATTAAAGAAAAAAGGCCTTCTCCATGAGAGCATTTTTCTTCTAATCATGTCTAATGTAACTGTATGTAAAAGACTATTTAAACAAGGATAAGACATTTTTCCCATGTATTTATGTAAAATGAAGATATTATTTGTTTCTTAAGAGTCAATTATCAAGAACTTAAATGTTGGTAAATAGCTGCAAAGATGCACCAATCAATCAGAAGGAACTGGGCATTATATCTGAGTATCTGAGGAGTAGAAATTACAAGAAACTACTCTCACTTGTGTTCCATGTCCCACCATCAGCACATGGCTCATGAAGATTCTGTGGACAATGAGTTGGTCCCTATTCTTCATTCTCTGAAGATACATTTTTATTCTTTTATTATGCCCAAAGAGAAAATGAATACCATAATCTATCAGCAGGCTAATTTATCTATGTTGGGAAAAGTCAGCACGATTGGAGGAGCCAAAAAGTGCCAGTGAATGATCAGAACAGTAAATAGGGTTGTAGATAAGAACATCTAAGGGTCAGTGTAAAGGGTTTTTGCATCCTCAGTGAGCAGGCCCCATACTGTATCTTCCCTATCCCCCATCTCCCCTTTTTATAAGACTCTTCACAAAACAATTCTATTAATAAAAATATGAAAAAGCACCAAAATGGCTTTCATGTTGGTTTACTATTTTTCACACAGATACAAAAAAATTTTACACTATTTTTTTTAACAAAAAGAGAGATTGTACATAGAGAAACTGAGGTATAATATATGTTGCTTATCTAAGAGAAGATATTATCAGGAAAATAATCCAATTCCTTGCCCTATCAACTGAGCCTAAATCGGAAAATGCCACATTGCCCACTGTAATAGCATTCATACATTCATTCTTTTTTTTAATAGTGAATTGGGATTTTTTAGGGAAGTATAACATTCTCTATATTATCTTATTTGATAAATCAAATTATTGAATGACTGTTCTTATTATAACTATCTCTAAACTTGAAATCTTTCTTAAGTTCCAGAATGTTTGTAAAAAAAAAGTTTATTTCTGCGTGCATGAAATTAATGTCAAATATCCAGCATATCTTATGTGTTAAAACATGACTAACTATAGGTATCTGTAGGAACCATTAATATACATAGCAGTTTTGAACAGAAATTGCTAACAACTAATAATATGCATGAAGAGTGGAATTAAAATATCCAATCTTCTTCTCTAGATTCATTGTCCTCTTTATAAGCTCACTGCACCTACTCAGAATTCTTTATGAAAGAGACAGAGAGACAGACAGAGACAAAGAGACACAGAAAGAAAGTGAGAGGGGAGAGAAAGTGAAAAAGAGAAAGACAGAAAGTGAGAAAGAGAAAGAGAGAGACAAAGTGAGAAAGGAGAGAGAGAGAAAGTAAGAGAGAAGGAGAGACAGAGAAAGAGAGAAAGTAAGAGAAGAAACAAAGAAAGAGAGATGAGAAAGTGAGAGAGAGAAAAAAATGAGAAAGTAAAAAAGAAAGTGAGAGAAAGAAAGAAAGAAAATGAAAAAGAGAGAAAGAGACAGAAAGTGACAGAGGGAAAGTGAGAGAGAAAAAAGTGAGAGGAAGCGAAAAAGAGAAAGCGAGAAAGAGAAATGAGAAAGAGAAAAAGAGAAAGTGAGAGAGAAAGAGAGACAGAAAGTGTGAGACAGAAAAACAGACAGACAGACACAGAGAGGTTTAAAAAACTTCTATGGATTCTTTTTTTTTCCTTACAGAATAAGATATTGCTTTTGGAGGACTAGCTAATTCAAACATTTCTAATGATATAATAAATATAGTTTAATGAGTATAAGTTCCATATATCTTTATGGATTGGTTTTGTCACATTTGGATAAGGCAATACCTTGCAGTTCATCAATATAATACTGCTTTATTGTGTTTCAAAAATGTCACCCGATACTAAATTTTAATGATAATGCCACACTTGATTGAACAACAATGTCAAATGTTTACAGTTGGAATAAATCAATATATAACACTTATTTATAACAGTACTGTTTTAAGTTGTGAGTAGAAATAAAATATCACGATAATGTAACACATAGTTGAAGTATCTCTCATGTTCAAATTCAGGTTGTCTTTTTTTCTTTTGTCTCATCCTGTTTTCTTGCCTATTTATCATACACTACAAAATTTCTTGCTTGTTATAGAGATTTTGCCATCAAATTCAGAGATAAGATATGCTCAGCCAGGACTTTAAAACCCTATATAATACAGCTCTTTTACCTTGCCAAATTTATTTTGCATTTATCCTTTTTCTGCATCCTCTGTTCTTATCAAATTGAACTGTCATGAATTCCTTGTACATGACATTCCATTGCCTTCTTTCCATCCTTTGCTGAAATGATCTCACATATCTAAAATACTCTCTAATTTTGCAACAGACTCAAACCATTCCTAACTTCAAGGACTGCTCAGTAGGTCTTTCTTGATTTCAGTTATTTTCTTCCTTTTGTGAGTACTCATGAATATTTGGTACTTATTCATCAATTTATATGTTATTTTCCCACCAAAAGAGAGCTGGAGATCAAGTCAGAAAAATTTCAGTTCAAACCCTGCTTAGACAATGTAGCTCTGTGATCCTAAGCAAGTCACTTAACCATTATCTTCCTCAGTTTCTTCATCTATAAAATGGGGATAATAATATCAGAATCTCAAGGCTACAGTGGAAATAAAATAAGATCTGTAAAGTGTTCTACAAACCTCAAAGCATTAGATAAATGATGGCTATTATTATTACTAAAAACAAATTAGATAAATAATGACTTATTATTACTAAAACAAATTAGATAAATAATGGCTATTATTATTACTAAAACAAATAAAATACACATTTCATTTCTGTGTTTATATCATCAAAATGAACTCAGCATCTTGCACAAAGTATGTTATATAAATTTTTTGAATTAATTTGGATTTAATAACCACTGAAGGATTGCTATTTGTGTCAGAAGGGGAAAAGATAGGGGGAAGGGACCAAATAAGTATGCCTACAGTTCCAGGCACTGTGCAAATCGATTTTTTTTTTTTTTACAAATATGATTCCATTTTAAAAGGACAATTTGAAACAAGGTTGCTACTTAATATATATATATATATTTTTTTTTGCTTTTTGCTGAGGCAATTGGGGTTAAGTGACTTGCCCAGGGTCACACAGCTAGGAAGTGTCTGAGATCAGATTTGAACTCAGGTCCTCCTGACTTCAGGGCTGGTGCTCTATCCACTGCGCCACCTAGCTGCCCCTGTTACTACTTAATACAAACCCAGAGTGTAGCAGAGTGCCTGGCACATAGTAGGTCTTTAATAAATATCTATTAATTTAATGATCCCAACTACCTTCCCTTCCATAATGCTGTCTGAACTCAGACATCACTAATTCTAGTTTTATGATTCCAAGAATTTGTTTTATTTTTGTTTCTCAATGCATAGATACCTTAATATATAATTAAAGTCAAAATGGTTTTGTATACTGTAAATTTTCTATATTCAGAGACACTGATGCTCTTACTATCAGCAAAGCTTATTTCTCAAAAATGAGAATATTAGCATTCAAATAATTGATCATTTTCAGTTATTATCTGCCAATGCATAGAGTTTAGGCTCAGAAGATTTTGGCCACTCACAGAGATTACTCCCCATGCCTGCTGGAGTAATTCCAGTGATATTATGCTCTAATGCATATAGGATACTGCTATTGGATGAGAGAGACATAAATCATGCCAGCTTTTGCTCTTTTGCTGTTAAGTAGCTGGGATTTCCATTTGATTTATCTGGAGAAAAACATTTTTAAGTAGGCATAGGAAGATGTAATTTTGAAGGGATATGTTTACTTGGGAAGGAGTGATATTACACTGGAAAAAGGTAAAGAAAGATCAGAAGATAAGAAAGAGGCTTGGGAGAGAGAAATATGATTGGGAAAATGAAGATAGAGAAAATGAACAGTCATTGAAAGCATATGACCAGAGAAATGCTCTGAAATTGCTTTTGAAAAAAGAGACTGAATATTCTTTACTCAGCTGAGGAATTTTTCTAAAAAAAAAAAAGGCAATAGAAACTATGACATGAGAACCGAGTAGGTATGAAAGACAGAAAGAAAGGAACCTTATCTCTTATCTTTCTCTTATGTGGAGAGAAAAAAAAATCCAAAACAATATTAGTACCAGGGACTAGAAAGATCCTGGCACATAATATATGATTAATAACTTTATTCTGACTGACACCATCAAGAAGTATAATGAAAATTAAAAAGAAAATATTTATACTATCTTTCCAAAGCTTTGTTAAGTCTGTAAACATTTTGCTTGTGCACAGACCTCTTTGCTGAAGTTCAGTAAAAATGGAAATGAAAAAACTTGAAAGAACGCCAACGAGTTGATGTCTGGATAGGGTTACCAGGAAAGGAGTATTTACAAATATTAAAATTGTTTACTTTCTATCAAATATTTCAACACATGCCTCCAATGGTGAAAAACATAATCAAATCTATGAATAACACGAACAATAGAAAGAACAAGACTGGAAAATAGACCATAGGACTTGTTCACTCCAACTCCAAATTGGAGGAAACCTTGTTCAATGATGTTTCAGACATGTGTTAGCTATAACTATATCCTTTATCATATAAGGATTTTGGGATGCTAAAATGATATAGTAGTACATCAAAGTAATTTTAAAAAAACAAACTAGAAAAGCAGTTATTATTATTTTTCCTTGTCTTATTCTAGGGAATTCAGATAGATACTGTCCCATATTAAGCCTCTAACTTGTTATTAGATTTTTATATTTAGTGTCTTATGGAACGCTATATATTTGGATTAAAAAGTTCATATTGTGTAGGTTCAATGAAAGCAACACATAGGATTATGGGAATGATGTTCAGATGATTTAAAATTCTTTAATTAGATCTTTATAATTGGAAAGCTTTTCTTTCTACATAATTTGAACATTGTACTGATTGTATTATGATATAGGAAAATCTATTTAGAAAGCTGTTATTAAATTATTTTGATAAATATTATATTGAGTGTATTTTGCAGAACATTATTTTTTGTGCTACTGCTCCAGTTGCAGTATAATTTATTTCCTGAATTCTAGAATATATCTTTGGGAGGAGAATCATATATTTGTAATAGAGAGATTTCCACCTTTTAATTTATGACAATAATTTCTGGATACAATTCTAGACATCAAAGTATGTGTTTTTTAACTATTTCATAGGTGACAAATTGTTATAATCTGCAATGCTATGTGACATTGCTTCTTTTTCCTTTAGTGATTTGTATTGATCAATATGACTTGGGTTCTTTAAAAATATCTGCAATATCTATTGGCAAGAAGCTGGTTCTATATTGCTATCATAAATCTCTTCACTTGTGTACAAAAATCTACATAACAAGTCATATCTTGTTCAATGCATCTTTACGTTTTTGAGGGATGAGGAAAGGGTTCAATTTCTGTGGATAATTATTATGAAGGAGCATTGTCTCTAAGCTCGCATTTTAAGAATTTTTGTTCTATAATTGCTCTTCTCCATATTGTTCAAAATTTTATACATTTAAGTTTATTAACTTTGTAACATTTTGAAAATTAGCCTAAAATACTATTGGTTTTGGATGCCATTTTTCATTTCTTACCATGGGGATCAAGTGTCAGTTAAGGTTGTTCCTAGATGCTTTTTGTCATTTGGATATAGTGACTTTCCTATAGGTGAAACTTCTCTAGGAAATGGTGGCACAGTGAATATCTTGAATTTGCCCATTTTTATTTTTACTGAATCAAGTATATGCATTCAGAGGATAGGTTAAAGCTGTTGTATTAACACAGTTATCTTTTCCTAATTGTTATTCTTTACACTTATTTGATATTGGACTTTTGCTCTATTTGAAAATAAGATTACATTTGGACAGCTAATTCTAAAACAACTGGTATTTCTCTACTTCCTATTAATTAAGATATAATTCATACTTTTTCTAATGTAGTTAAGTATTTATCATATCTTGTGTCTTCCAAGTCTTATCTTGAGAAATGAATTAATTCTATAAAAATGATTACATTTTATAGATGACAAAACTGAGTCAAAGTGTTCTGTGACTTGCCTCGGGTCACATAGTAAGTGTGTGAGACTTGATTTGAATTCAGGTTTTCCTGATTCCAGGTTCCAAGCTCTACATAACTACATATTTCAGCATAAGATGCTTTTTTGTCTGCCTTTAGAACCAAGCTCCATTATTTCTCTCTCCAATTAAAACCTTTAAAGACATTATCCAATTTAATTGCAAACTTTTTGTTAATTCTAATTTAATTTATACCAATGTCAATGTGGATATGGTTTATCTCATAAAATAGGGTATCAATTTTTTGGACATGTGATAAAAATCACTAAGTATCAAGAATTAATTTGTTCAGATGAATAATAGCTCTTAGGCTTTGCTCCCTTCTATATTAGTTCACAACTGTTACTTCAGAAGTTGAAGGCATCTTCAGAGAATTGAGGGCCATTTTGTGATTGGGGCTATCACATGGGTCCCTGAAGCTAGAAAACAACCTCACTATTAGCTTTTCTATAGTTAGGTATGGTGATAGATATCCTACTACCATGAAAATCAATATATGCTTTTGAAATGGCAAGAGAAAAGACTAGGAATCTTTCCCTATTCACAGAAAAGGTAATGCTGCTTTCTTAGGATCGTTAAAAGATTACTCATGGTAAAATCAAGCAAGAATTTTCTATACTTTCCTTTAGAAATAGCTACTTTGCTACACCTCTCTTTAGAACTTTGCTTGTGAACTACATTTATCGCAATAAATACAAAAGAGTGGATAATTGTACTCAAAAAATGCCATCCATGATACTTTTTATAGAAACAAGAATATATTCATGAGATGTTTGGTAAATTGATTTTGTAAGTTGAAAGAAATACATACTGTCAGTATTACAAGTATTACCCCCCAAAAATAGAACAGAACCTATTTCAGAGTTTTTGAAGATTGTTAATATTCTTTTCTATAATAATAAAAAATGAAATATTTTCCTGATGGTTCCTGTGTATGTACAATCCTTTTTTTCGTTTACTTTACATTTAAGTGACTTTGAATATTGTCGTATCTTTAAAAAGTTATTTTGTAATAATAATTATTACAATTTGCATTTAAATAATAATTAAAGTTTCCAAACTACTTTTCATGTACAATCTCATTTGAACCTTACAAGAGCCTTATGAATTACACTATTACTATAGCTGTTTTACAAGCTGAGGAAATTAAAGGTGAAAGAAATTAAGTGACATTCTTCTAATCACATAATTACTACTATCTCTCTCTATATATATATTCAAAGTAGAATTCAAATTTTGATCTTACTGATATCCATTCCAGCAGTATTGTATCCAGTATCAAATAAATTTCTCTGCAGTGCCACCCCACATACACATCTTAATTTACTTGAGCAACTTGTTCCAAATGTAAGTTTTACTGACATGACTGCATTTTCAATTAGTTTTAATTAACACCTACTAAAAGGTTTTATCCTATTCCTATTAGATAGACATATTTCCCTTATCAATTGGCAAACTGTAAAATTAAATAATTTTAGATCTGAAATAGTTGGGCTTTAAAGGTCAATTAGTCAAAACTGATCTTTTAAATAAGGAAACTGGAGTGAAGGCAAGGCAAATAATTTGACCAAGGTCAAGATAACTTGCTAAATTGCTGTTGAATCTGGACTTGAGATTTCTTCTTCTGATTCACAGCCAAGAGTTCTTTTAACTACATCAGCCAGTCTCCATACCAAATTCCATTGTAGACATAGAAATGTTTAAATAGTTGTAAAGAAACTATTTTCTACCAGCCCTGATGAATCAAAATTTTTATATTCTATCTATATAGTCAATTTTAGAGTTATCTAACATAGGACAAATTACTTTTTTTTGCAAATCTCATAGACCAACCATATAAAACATTGTGACAGACAATATTTAAATGATTTATAATTATCCAACATTGTAGAAATGATATAGATCAGATCCTCATTAACTTCAGTGAAGTTCTTTAACTTATAGTGGCTATTTTCTTATTTGTTTTTTAAAAAAAGGTAAACTTTTAAAAAATTGTAAATAGCAATAATCCACAAAAGTAAAATTATCTATATATAAAAGACAGAAAAAGGGATTGTATCACAAAATCCAAATTTCTGTTATATATTGTTTTTTATGTATATGAATATACTTTCTATATTTTATATACATATATTCAATTTATAAGGTTGACATATTATGTATCAATTTATTAAATAACATTATAAACAATGTATTAATGTAATGTATATTTTAGATATTATATATGTTTTAAAAATGCATATATAACTATAGCTATATATATATAAAGTTGAACAAAGTGATGACAAAATTGTCCAATTTATGTCTCCTTTTGTGTTTTTTTATTTAGTTTTGTGCATTAAAACATGCTTGATCATTCTTTGATAAGTGGCCAAAGATATGAAGAGGCAATTCTCATATAAATTGTTATATTTAAGTATGTCACATTTACATTAATCTAAATAAATTAAAAGATTTGTAAAAATGATCATATCAGAGAATGGTATTTTAAATATTTATGTGTATCCAAAGATTAACTTTGAAGCTATCATATATCACTGTGAGCATACAAATAACCAAAAAATTAATTATTTGAATACTGTATTAAAAATTATATTCAATGGCCTCAAAATTTATTGGTTTGATGCCATAGGAATACGTGAACAAGTCCTAGCCAAGAGATCAGGCATTTTGTAACCTGTTAAATGTAAAAGCAAGGGAACTTTATCCTTTTCACTTAGAAACCCCTATCTAGCAGAGTAGCTAATGTAACTGTGGAAGGTGAAGATCATTAAAGTCACTTAGTGATGACTCTTGTAACATGATGGGCAACTCAGTCTTGCATCCCATCAGACATCTTAGAAATCTATCATCTTCTCATGACAGTGATAAAAGCTCTCCTCCTAAATACCTGTCATATTACCAGAAGATTTAGATTACAACAACAGAATCTTGATATCTACCTTGGCTAATCCTCTCTATGCTATAATAATCGGTACATCCCAATTCTGAGTCATAATAAGGATAGACACAACAATTCTCACCCTCACCTCTTAGTTTTCACTTGTCAAACTGGCACATTAAATATTGACCTTCTTGTTCTCTTCCAGACATTCTAAACTGCTTAAAGCACCCATAAATTTTGATCAGATCTGTCAACTGCTTTTGATACTCATATTTGGGGGATTCTGTTATCCTGAGAAATTTAATCTCATCTGTTTGACTTTGCAGAAAGGACTGAAGGGAGTTATTAATGGATTTTCCCTCATCTTCTTAGAGGAGAGTGCAGAACAATTTCTGAGATCCCTGAAGACTTCCAGTGAGATACTCTAGTTTGTCAGTAGCATCCATTTGTGTTTGTGTGTGTGTATGTGTGTGTGTGTGACAGAGAGAGACACACACACAGAGCAACAGAGGCAGATATATATATGTGTGTGTGTGTGTGTGTATGAAGAGAGAGAGAGAGAGAGAGAGAGAGAGAGAGAGAGAGAGAGAGAGAGAGAGAGAGAGAGA
>JAJPUD010001509.1:352656-373943 GCA_023553655.1 Myrmecobius fasciatus | reverse complement strand
AGAGAGAGAGAGAGAGAGAGAGAGAGAGAGAGAGAGAGAGAGAGAGAAAGGGCAGGAAGGAGAGGAAAAGAGGGAGAGAGGGAGAGAGAGAGAGGTAAGGAGGGAGAAGAGAGGGAAAAAAGGGAGAAAAGGAGAGGGAAAGGAGATGTAATCCATCTCCTCTCCCTCTTCATGTTCTCTCCCTTTTTGTTTCTAATTGTACAGTACTAATCACCATCAGTTCAGCATCATTTTATAAATTAAAATCTTTAAAATTATAAATTTTGTGTTACTTATCAAAAATATCCCCCCAAAATTAATACAGCATTTGATTTCATTAAGGATACTATTTTGAAATATAAAATTCATTCATAACATCAAATATTTATAGGAAAATGATTTGACATTTGGTGACCTTCATATTGTAAATTTTCCAGAAGGGAAATGGAGATGGGGGAAGAATTGAAGGAGTTAAAATATTACAGTTTTATATCAAAAGATTTATAGTGCTAAAGAATAACTTCCATCTACCAGAATTCAATGAAAGCTGAGTATATTGCTTTTTGTGGTTGTTTTTTTAATATGAATAGAATGGAATTTTCAAGCTACCTTTGGATAATATTCAATTGGATTCCCAGCAAAATTCTAGAGTGTATTTTTAAAGGGATAATTGGAAAACAACTATAAATTAAGCAAGAATTATGAAGAACCAGCATGACTTAATGAAGCCACAATGATGTTAATGTAAGATGCGTCTTTTTTCATCTTTCTTGGGATGGTTATTAGACCAATAGGTTAGGAGACTATTATAAAAAATAGTTTAACGGCATTTTTGTAAAAAGTATGATGCCGTTTCTTCTACTTTTCTGAAGGGCCAGATGATGGTATGATGAGGTAGATTCAAAAGTTTTTGAATTGCTAGTCTCAAAGAATCACATTAATAGTATTGTGCTAGGTTGGAAGGAGGTCTCATGGGGCTGTGTCAAAGCTCAGGACTTAACCCTATGGGATTTAACTTTATATTTATTTTAAATCAGTGATTTAGCACAATGCTTGGTGTAACAAAGTTGGTATAAAAGCTTCTCAGTAAGAGCTTGTTGATTGATTGATGGATAGGTGGTTAGACTGATAGAAGTTTAGTTGCCATGCTTATCAAATTGCTGGAGGCACAAGACTAGATAATACATAAGATGACAGAATCAGGATTCCAAAATATTTGGACAGTCTGGAACATTATATAAGAAGGAATTTAATAAGGTTGTATATAAAGTACTATGTTTATATTCTACTTATACTTTTAGTATCAAAAATATAATATATAAACCAAGGACAGAAAGCATTTTTTTCTAAAAGAGAATTAAGGGTTTTTTAAAATAATCTACAAGGCATTTTTGAATTAACAGTGTGACATGACAGCCTTAAAAGAGTGTATTTATTTGTAGAATCTCAAAGATTGCAGCTAGTTGGCACAATGGATAGAATGGTGAACAGAGTCAGGAAAAACTGACTTCAACTTTGGCCTCACATACTTATTTACTTAACCTTGGTTTGTCTCAGTTTCTTCACTAAAAATCAGAATAATGACAATGTCCACATTTCAGGATTGTTAAGGAGATAAAATGAGATACTAATTGTAAAGTGCTTAGCACAGTTCCTGGCACATAGTAAGTGCAATATATATGTTAGTTTTCATTGTTATTACAATTATTACAATTTTTATTAATTACTATTGAAGTCAATTCTGGCTGCCACATTTTAGAAAGGATATTTATGAGTTGGAAAAGATATAAAGAAAAATAAAGAGAATGATTAGGGACCTTAAATTCATATGATTTTATTGCAATCTTGTTAAGGAACTGGGAAGAAGAGAATAAATGGAAACAGACATGATGATTGTCTTTAAATATCTCAAGAACTATACAATAGAAAAGTAATTAAACTTATTTTATTTGAACATGGGGATAGAATTGATGCAGTTAGCTCATGTAGTGAATAAGAGTGCCAGCCAGGATTCAGAAGACTCCAGTAAGGGGTCTTCCTTATTTCAAATCCAGCCTCAGATATTTACTTGCTGTGTGGCCCGGGGAAAGTCACTTAACTCTGCCTCAGTTTTCACATCTGTAAAATGAGCTGGAGAAGGAAATGGCAAATCACTCCAGTATCTTTGGTAAGAAAACCCCAAATGGGATCAAACAGAGTCAGACATGATTGAAATGAGTGAACAGCAACCAAGAGGAAAGATTTTTTTATGGTGATCTTATTACTAGCATTTCTGTAGGATTGTCTTTCTTGATAATTAGTTTGTGTAAGATTAGTCTTTTTTTCCCCTTTATTGGGATGGTTACTAGACTAATAGATTAGGAGACTATTGTAGCAATAGTTTAACTACATTTTTTGAAATATGTGATGCCATTTCTTCAACTATTTTCAAGGGCCAGATGAAGATATGATAAGGTAGATTCCAAAGGTATTGAATTGGTGGTCTCAAAGAATAAAATTAAAAGCATTGTGCTAGTTTAGAAGCAGGTCTCATAGGGCTGTGCCAAAGTTCAGTACTTAACCCTATGATATTTAACTTTTTTTTTTCTTTTAAATCAATGATTTAGCAGTGTCTGTTATATCAAGCTTAGTATAATAGCAGCTTAGTAAAAGCTTGTTGATTGATTGATTGATTGATTGATGGATAGGTGGTTGGATTGATGGGAGTTTAGATGCCACTCTACTAGTGATTCCCTTCTTGTTACTCCTCCGTTCCCTTTGTGGGGATTAGTGGCATCCATGGAATGTAGGAAATGGAAAGGAAGGTTTCCAAGAATGTTTTTTAATTAGAATTGACACCATAAGTAAAAAGCTAGATGCAATTTTGATTTCTCATGATTATTAATTCATTAAGTTGTTAATCTACATGTCAGCAATCAATAAATGATTAAAAAACCAAGCATTAATAACATTTTGGAAGAGGGGATAGAACAGATTTAGAAATGTACTAATTTTATGATCTTGTCTTAAGTTATCTGACTCAGTATCCCCCTTTTCAAAATGAGAATAATAATAGCATCTATGTCCTAGGGATGTTAGTTCTGAGGACCAAATATGACTAAATAATTCTATATATAAATATTTATCTCCTTAGATATTGTAAGTCTAGTATATTTAATACAGACAGTTATAATAACTTTCTTGAGGACAAGGATTGCATCTTTTTTTTTGTACCCCCGGTGCTCTAGAGCATAGTAGTAGATATTTATGAATGGTCATTAAATTGAATTTTCTGTGACTTCCATCCCTTCCCTCCTTATTGTATGTATGTATGTATGTATGTATGTATCTATCTATCTATCTATCTATCTATCTATCTTCTAGTTCAGTTTTTCTTCCTTTTATTTTTGCAAGCCCTATATAAATACTGGCTATTATTACTATTTAAATAATAATGGAAAGTTATAAAATGATGATTTGCTCATCCTATTTTAATGATATTTTCATTCTATGATAATTCACAATAAGATTTCATTAAGGAATTACTTTAAAAAGAGGCATAAGTCTAAATTAAGAAATAATATCAATTATTCATGTGCTATGTCAGGAGAATGGGCTGACAGTAAATCATTTCATGCTTGTGATCTAAAGAAATATATTTTATAAGTACAGACTGCTATATCATTTACTTTTATAAATGCATAGAAATAAGTGAATATTTGAATTCCAAGGAACCTTAGAGGTCAGATAATCCAACCTGTATCTGTGCCTTTTCTATAATATCTAGAACTTGACCATTTGGAAGACCCGGCTCTTCTATCTGAATTCCTCCAATTAGAGAGTTTTGCTTATGCAAAGGTGATAAAAGACTCTTTATAACTTCTGACTATTGTTCCTAATTCTCCCCTCTAGGTCTAAACCAAACAAATCAAATAACAGCCTTTTATGGCTATTCTTACAGGACTACTTTAATGGTTCCAATTACTAAATTCTAGTAAGGGCCTGCACATTTCATGGACAGTGTGGATTATACTGAGAACTTAACAAATTCTAATGCTATTAGCGGGAGATAAACCATTTCAAAGGCATTAGCACTGAGAACAAGAATCAATCCTATTCATACAGAGATAAATTAAATTCCTCGTTTTTATCCAAATCAGTGTTATGGATTTGATTTTTTCTTTATGAATGCCTGAATTAGATGAAACAATTAGGTAGGACTCCAAACCCTTTTAACTCTCGTCTGAAAATTTCTAGACTAGTCCAGTGACTTAAACAGAGCACTGTATGTTAATAGTTCATCTCCTAAAATCTCTCCCTATTTTCTGATGGTTCCATTTTACCTCCTCTGGGACAGCTCTTATATTAACAAAGCCTTTCCGGAAGACAACGAACACGCGGCGGGCTCCACACCGTAAAGCAGATGTTGCACAGTCAAAAGCAGTGTCTCCAGCGCCAAGTACAATCACAGCTCCCTGTATCGATGGCAATGGGGAGTGACAGGCACACATTCCTGAATGATGAAAGGAAAACCCCATTTTCAAGTAGAGAAACCATTTCTGCATGACAGCTCAAAAGATACTTGTACTCAAAGCAGTGTAAAATTGCATTTTGCAGTTTCCAAGGATAGAGTGTCACTATCAAATTATTCTGCTTCACTGAAAGACAGTTTTATTCCCATTTTAAAAATATGCTCATATATGTAATTTCATAGTCAGTACACTTAGCAGCAGTGCCTTCTCTCTCTTCCTTTTAGAAGGGTCATGGACTAAATTACATTTTAAAGGTTCGAGGCTAAGCCAAACTGGAATCAACCAATTAAAACTACACTCTTTCAGGTTCTGATTCATAGTCTTATAATTGGTTTCATTATATCTTTGTTTGGCAAATGACAAATTGTCCTTATGTTTGGGGAAAAAAATAATCCTTGGTTGTTTACAAAAAGCCTTTGATTTTGATATTGTCTAGTGAGACTACTTAACAATATCAGTGTCTCCTTGTTTTGAGTTTAGTAAAACACAAGTAAAACACAAAAAATAAAATAAAATAAAAAGATCCAATTGCCTCAGTAAGTTGCATTTATATAATTGTCCTTATGAGTTGCATGCTTTGACAACTGAATATGGGACAACTATTTTCTTAAATTGTTCTCTTAAGTAAATTGTCTGAAAGTAAAAACAAATTATACATTCCCTATATGGGCTTTTTCTCTTTAAATGGCAAAATAAAGGAATTATGTGTTACCATGTGTCCATTTGCTAAGAGTATCTATTTCAAGATTTTATATCCTTATAGAGATTCTCATGGAAAAGGGAAGAAAAGGTAAAATGCAGGTGGCTTCTATATATTAGATAGTACTTTAGTATTGAGTTAAATACAACTCACAGCTGATTAGATAAATTATAGTAATTTTAGGAATGGCAGCATGGAGAGTTTAAACCTATAATCTCAATAAATGTAATCATTTTGCTCAGAAGTGTTTGTATTTGAGATCAAATAATCACCACCATATAATTCTCAAATTTTTGTTATGTCCATTGCGAATTTTCACAGTGTGGGTTGAAGAAGCACATTTAGCTATTTTTTTTTTTGGAATATCAGTGAGTGAATAAAAAAATCTTAAGTTTTAAGATCTCTGAATAAGAGCATCCAAAATATAGAAAGAATCTACTTTCACTAAATAATGTGTATAACATATATGCAGTCTTACCTAGACCTCACTTAGGTGTTTGTCCCTAGGTCCCAGCATTCAGCTGTGTTTAGAGGATATATCTAAGAATATTTAATCTCTATCTCCTGTAAAAATAATTTAGACTCAAAAAAATAAGGTATTTAAGATTTTAAATTATTTTCACAAATTAAGGCTTGCTAGACAATATAATTGCTCTAGTTATCCTCTAATCAAGGTGAGTCATATCTTTTATAATGCCCTACTTACATTTTATGAAATTATGTCACTTAAGGACTGAATAACAAGGATTATCTGTATTTTTTCAAAGCTGAAATGATTTTATTTTATTTTTTGGTAATCCCAGATACTGTTCTGTTTTTATTTTCCCCTTTCAATGGCTTAACTTCTTTTTCTTCTTTTTAAAACCAATGGTCTTTTATTTTTAAACAGTATTTCAGTTTTTTTCCCAATTACATGTCGGGAAAATTTTAGCATTATTTTTTCAAGATTTTGAATTCCAAATTTTTTTCTCTCTAAAATGATAGGCAATTTGATATGGATCATACATGTACTTTCATGTAAAATATATTTTCATATATGACAGTTATAAAAGAAGAAAGATTAAAAGGGGAAAAACATGAGAAAGAAAAAAGTAAGTGAAAAAAGTATTCTTAGATCATCATTCAAAGTCTGAGTTCTTTCAGATGGAGGTGGATTACATTTTCTTTCATAAGTCCTGTGTATTTGTCTTAGATCACTGTGTTCCTGAAAAAAACTGAATCCTTTATAATTGATCATCACATAATGTACCTGATAACATATACAATATTTCCTGGTTCTGCCCATTTCATCTTGTATTTGTTCATCCAAGTATTCCTAGATTTTTCTGAAATCTGTTCTTCCTTTCTTTTTGCATGACAGTATTCCATTATATTCACTTACCATAGTTTGTTCAGCCATTCCTCAGTTGCTTGGCATTCCTTCCATTTACAATGTTTTGCCACAACATTAAGGGCTGCTATAAATACTTTTGAACATGTAAGCTCTTTCCCCCTTCTTATGATCTCTTTGGGATAGAAATCTAGTTGTGGTATTGCTGGATCTTTTGGGCAGAGTGCCAAATTGATTTCCTGAATTACAACAGAGCATCAGTGTCCCAATTTTCCCACATCTCCAACATTTATAATTTTCCTTTTTTTTTATCATATTAGCCAATCTGAGGTGGTACTTCAGAGTTGTTTTAATTGAAATTTCCCTAATAAAAATTATTTAGAATACTTCTTCATATGCCTTTAGATTGCTTTGATTTCTTTATCTGAAAACTGTCTCTTTATAACCTTTGACCATGTACCAATTAGGGAATGAATTGTAATTCTTATAAATTTGACTCAGTTCTCAATGAATATGATAAGTGAAGCCTTTATTACAAATACTTGTTTTATAGATTTATTTCCCAGGTTTCTGCTTTCCTTCTAATCTTGGTTGCATTGCTTTTGTTTGTGCAAAAGTTTTTTTTTAACTTATTATAATCACAATCATCTAATTTGGATTTTATAAATATCTATCTCTTATTTGATCATGAAGTTGTAACTCACTTAACTTCTTTAAGAATTTGGATGCTATTCTATTTGGTACATGTGTGTTTAGTATTGATATTACTTCACTGCCATGGCACTTTTTAGCAAGGTGTAGTTTCCTTTCTTATCTATTTTAATTAGATCTATTTTTGTTTTTTTTCTTTGTTTTAGATCAGGATTGCTTCTCTTGATTTTTTTTTATTTCTATTGAATCTTAATAAATGCTACTCCAGCCTCTTACCTTTACTCTGTATGTCTCTCTGCTTCAAGTGTGTTTCTTGTAAGCAACCTATTGGAGGATTCTGGTATTTAATACACTCTGCTATATGTTTCTGTTTCATGGAAGAGTTCCTCACATTCACATTTAAATTTATATTTACTAACTGCATATTTCCCTTTATTTTGTTTTTCCTCCTATCTGTCCTCTCTTCTCTTTCACCCTTCCCCTTGATAGTGTTTGCTTCTGTCTCCTTTCTCCCTTGGTCTGCCTTCTCTTTTGTCAGTCACACTTTGCATAATCTTCTCCCCTTCTATTTTTCTTTTAAATAAAATTATTTTCTATATTCAATTACTTGTATATTTATATCATTCCCTCTTTTTGCCAATATTGAGGAGAGTAAGTTTTAAGTGGTTTTCTTCATCCACCCTCCCATCTTCCCCTTCACTATAATAGAATACCTTTTCAGCAGCAATAATTTACCTCGTTCTGTCCCTTCCCATTCTTTGGTACCCAGTATACTCCTCCTTATCCCTTAATTATTTTTAATGTCATTACCTCAAATTCACCTTATGCTCTACCCTCTCTCTGAATATTCCTTCTAGCTGTATTGTTAGGATCATGCCCAAGTATTACTCCAATATAAAGATATAAACTTCTCAGTGCCATTGAATCCCTTATGTTTTTTTTTTTTCTTCTTTCCCCCTTCTAGGTTTCTCTTGGGTCCTGATATTGGAAATCAAATTTTTTCATTTAATTCTTAGGGAAGCTTGAAATCCTACTTCATTGAATTACCATTTTCCCTTAGTGTATTATGCTGATTTCACTGGGGAAATGATTCTTGGTTGTAATTCTAGAATTACATATTCAGAATATCATATTCCATGATCTCCGGTCCTTTAATTTTGTAGCTGCTAACTTCCGTGTAATCCTTATTGTGGATCTCTGATATATGAATTGTTTTTCTCTGACCACTTGCAGTATTTTCTCCTTTAGTACATAGTTCTACAATTTGGCTTTAATATTCCTTAGAGTTTTCATTTTGGGATCTTTTTCCAAGGGTGATTTTTTAAAAAAATTTTACCCTCTGGTTTCAGAATTATCAGGGCAGTTTTCCTTGATAATTTTTGGAAAGACTCTACCTAGGCCCTCCTTTTGATTATGCTTTTCAAGTATTCCAATGCCTCTGGCATTGTCTCTCTTGGAAACATTTTTCAGGTCATTTCTCTAAAGAGGTATTTTACCTTTTCTTCTATTTTTTTTCATTCCTTTGAATTTATTTGAAAGATTCTTAATATCTCATAGAGTCATTAGCTTCTATTTGTCCAGTTCTAACTTTTAAGAAGTTACTCCCCTCAGTTTTTATACTTCCTTTTCCATTTGCCCAACTTTACTTTTTAACTATTTGTTTTCTTCAGTGGATTTTTTTTTGGGGGGGGCAATTCTACTTTTTAAGCAGTTTTTTATTTTTTCCCCCAAGTTGTTGACTCTTTTTTTCATAATTCTCATCTCACTCTCATTTCTTTTCCCATTTTTTCTTCTATATCTCTTTTAGGATTTTAAGCTTCTTTTTTAGAACTCCTCTATGAATATTTCCTGGGCTTGAGGACACTTCCCTCTTTTCTTTGACATTTTGCCTAATGCTGTTTGGGGTATAGAACACTAGTCGTTCCTGTTGATCAGTTGAACCTCGGTGTTTTTGCTTTGTCTATTTTTTTATTGGCAGCAAGGTGAAGAGCACTGAAAGAGTTTTGTAATTGAAATCAGGAAACTGAGTTCATATTTTCTCATATTCTCACACAACTTCTAGCTTCTCTTTCTCCATATATAAAATTGGTATAATAACAGCATCCACATTTTAAGGTTATTGGGTGGATGATGTAAGACAACATTTGTAAATCAATTTACAAACCTTAAGGTACTATATGAATGGTATCTGTTATTTCCATATTTTATTTGACATGTGGTATATCCAATCCATATAATAATGAGCTGCACTCAAAAAGCAGTAAATAATACATATGATAAAAAGAAAACTTAAAATAGCTTCTCTCTATCTACTTTCAAAACAAACCAGCAATAAACATATTCTACCTGCTTTGCTTGCCTTGGCCACTAGTGGTAAGAAGTCTTTTGATGTATAAAATCCCTGGTCCATAGTTAGTCCTTGGAATATGCTGTCTTTATTTGGTTCTGGTAAACCTAGGAGACACAAAATGTTTTCAAATGATTATTAAAAGATGATTATGTTTTCCAAATGCAAAAACAAATAAAATCCACAAGGAAATAACTACTTTCATAAGAGAAAAAAAATTATTCCAATTTCATTACTTGCATATCTTTAAAAACAAAAAAAGTCTCCCATTATAATAAAAATTTGAATGTTGGACAATTTCCACTTTTTTGAATATTTCAAGACTTTTCATCTTAAGTTTTACTTTATTTTGAGGTCCAGGAGATAGGTTACTATATTTTCAATTGAGGAGAAATAGCTTCATTTATGGCACTGTAGGTGTGGAAGAATAAATGGAGGAATAAAAATTGAGACTCAGAAGTTCACAGGAAGCAAAAATGAAGAAAGGAACCAGCAATAAAATTCATGACCTCAAATGTCTATACACAATTGTCAAAAGTTTATTCAATAAAGAAGAGGAAATAGAAGTTGTAATGAAAGCGAGCAAATTTGTCTTTATGGATATCAAGGAGGCTTGTTGGGATGGAAACTGTGACTAGACCATGGTTTAAGAAAGAAATTAATGAATTGGAGAATGTCCAGATGAGGCCAAACAAGAAAACAGATTGTATCAGTCCATATCACATGATAATTAGATGGAAGAACTGGGAATTTTAGTCTGGGGAAGAGAAGACTCAGGGGAGCATACGAGTTTCAAGTATTTAAAGGACTGTCATATGGAAGGGTTGATCAACCTTATTCTGTTTGGCTCCAGCAGATATCCCTAAGGATAGGGAGAAGAAGTTGAAAAGAAGCAAACTGAGGTTTGGAATCTTCAAGAAGAAAAGAATGGTCACTTATAATGGTTGGAATTCCTTTAATTTATGGGTTGACTTATATGACTTTTGAACTCCATCTGAGGGGAAATTAGATGTTGCTGTACTGTACAGCACTAGCCCTGAAGCCAGGAGAACCTGAGTTCAAATCCATATTTAACATTTAATAGCTGTGTAACCTTGGGCAAGTCATTTAACCCTGACTGCTTTGCCAAATTAATTCATTAATTAATTAATTTAAAAAGAGATTGAAGTCCATCTGAATTCTCAATGTCTATTGTTATATGACTGCATTCTTAATCTCATGGCAAGTCAAATTAACTTAACCTTGTCTTCATTTTTTTTCTTGTGTAAAATGAAATTAATAATGATCCCTTTTAGTTTCCTAGAAATATGGTGAAATAAAGGATATATAGTAAAGAAGTAAATTTAATTGAAAGAGTTATTGCATACATTTAATACAAACTGATTGTCTATGTAAGTGCATATTTGTTTTTTACTTCCAATATATAATAAGATATTATAAATTTGGATCCAGAAAATATATATTCCACTCATTAATGTTTAGAGAATAGAATAATTCTACAGGATAACTTTGTAGACCTTTGAGAGGATGTCAATAGTTAAATCTCATTTGATTATAGGATTATAGATTTAGAGTTGGACTTGACCTTAGAGATTATCAGGAACTGCCTGTCTATTTTATAAATGAGGAAGTTGAGGGCCATACAAATTAATTCATTAATGAAAGAGCCAAGATTGAAACTCAGGTTCAGTCACTCCAAATCAATTACTCTTTTTAGAAGGCCACAGGGCCTCTGAGTTAGATCAGTTTATTCATAACCATATCAATTGATCATGGAATCTCTTTTCAAGTATATAGTAATCCACTTCTCATTTATAATCTTTGGGAATTATTTAGTTACACAAAGATTAAATGGCTTGTGCCTTCACAAAAAAAGATCTGAATCTATGTCAGATACAGAGTGATATAGTGAATAGAGGACTGGGTTTGGAAATAGGAGAACTTGAGATTTGACTTTGAGCAAGCCATGTAACCTATCTACCTTGATTTCTTTAAACGTAAAAAAATAGGAATAATAATATTACCTATTTCCCAGGTTTTTTGTGAGGATCAAATTAAATAATATTTGCAAGGGGTTTAGCACTGTGCCTGACAAATAGTAGGTGCTTAATAAATGCTTATTTCCTTCTTTGCTCCCTTTCTTCCTCCTTCTGTTTCCTCTCCCTACCTAATCCTTCCTTCCTTCCTTCCATATTTGGCAATCTATCCACTATAAAAACCTGCCTTTCATTGAAATGAACAATTATAAAGTGCTTTCAAAAGAAGGCAGCTAGAAAGAAAATTATATATGAAGGCATTCAAGAAAAATTAATCCTATTTAGTTATTGCTATTATTGAAATGCCATTGTTTGTATTAACTTAGCTGTGTTAACAATTAGCAATCTAATGGAAGAGAAAACAAGCAAAAGCTATGTAAAAACAACTTATGTAGGGAATAAATTAAAACTGGGAAAGTCTTTAATTCAGTGGGACTTTTCTGAGACTTGAAAGAAGCCAGGAGGCAGAGAAGAGGAAGAAGAGTTACAGGCTTAGGAGACAAGCCAATGAAGCTGCTTGGAATCAGGAGATGAAATACCATATACAAGGAATGACAAGGAAATGTGTTATAGGATCCCAGAGGACATGAAGGAAAGAAAGGCATAAAAATGAATTGAGCTTTTATCCCAAGTTCACAAAATCCTTGACATTAAACCCAGCTTTAGAGAGAATACCAAGAAAGAAAATGAACATTAAAAATTCTATCTCACCTATCCTTGCTAAGGAGGGAGACACAGATAGAGGCAGAGTAACTGTCTCTATATTTCTTTAAGATTTTGTATACACTCTGTGAACGGATACAGCCATTCTGGAGAACAATTTGGAGCTATGCTCAAAAAGTTATCAAACTGTCCATACCCTTTGACCCAGCAGCATTTCTATCGGACTTATATCCCAAAGAAATCATAAAGGAAGGAAAAGGCCCCACATGTGCAAGAATGTTTGTGGCAGCCCTTTTCGTAGTGGCTAGAAACTGGAAATTGAAGAGATGCCCTTCAATTGGAGAATGGCTGAATAAATTATGGTATATGAATATTATGGAATATTATTGTTTTGTAAGAAATGACCAGCAAGATGATTTCAGAGAGGCCTGGAGAGACTTACATGAACTGATGCTGAGTGAAATGAGCAGAACCAGGAGATCATTATACACGGCAACAACAGTACTATATGACGATCAATTCTGATGGACATGGTTCTCTTCAACAATGAAATGTTTCAAACCAGTTCCAATTGTTCACTGAAGAAAGCCATATACACCCAGAGAGAGGGATGTGAAATGTGGACCACATCATAACATTCTCATACTCCTTGATTGATGTTTGCTTACATTGTGTTTCCTTTATCTGATATATCGTTTGTGTAGATAAGATTTTTCTTGCACACCAATGATAAGTTTGGAAATATGTATACATATATTCGATTTGCCAATATTTTAACATAATTAACATGTAGTGGATATCCTGCCATCTAGGGGAGGGGTGGGGAGTTGGGGGGAAAAAATTGTAACAGAAAGCTATGTAAGGGTTATTGTTGAAGAATTACCCACACATATGTTATGCAAATAAAATAAAAAAATAATTAAAAAAAAAGATTTTGTATACACTGCTGGTGCAGACTAGAGAGCAGAAATTGAGCTTCCCCCTTTTGTTTTCCACTTCCTAACCCCCTCTTACTGGGAATTTAGCCGAAAGATCTTCTACTTCATCTATTGCTTCATTGCAAAGCAATTACTTCCTACTTTTCTCCTGCCCAGTGATGGGAATAGAAGAAAGAAGTGGATATAAGCTAATCCTTACTTCTTGGGTTTTTTTTTTTTTAGACAAACATGGCCAGTGTCTAACTTCTGTTCCCTAAAATCTTATAATTTGTTTGATATATTAAAAAATAAAGACAAAACACTGATCACCAACCATAATCTATGTTCATTTTTAACTCATGGTAAGATAAGGATATTTCCCCCCATTTAACTAAATAGGGGTTGTTTTATTTTCTTTAGTAGAGATGGAAATGGGGGAGGTCAGGTGAAAGTGAATGATAGAAAGAGAGAGAGACAGACAGACAGATTTTCTTGTGGATACTCAGTAAATATCTTAGGCAATATATGAATCCAGTTATTCCTAAATTCAACTCTAGTGCCCTATGAATTTCATGTTATATATTGCTATTCATCACTTCCAGCTTCGCTTTCTTCTTAGAGGAACAAATTTATACTACATTATATGTAATATAAGAATATATTATATTATGTTACGTTACATTACATTATGTTATATTATATTATATTATATTATATTATGTTATATTATATTATATTATATTATGTTATATTATATTATATTATATATTGATTTAAAAGAACTTTGAACCTCCCGAGGTTTTGAGGAAAATCCATGTCAAAGTAATCAGAGTCCCTCTAAACAACATCTCCAAAAGACTTTCTGAAGGGGATGCAAAAAAGTGAGATTTTGTTTTGGGTTTTTTTTTTTTTTGTAAGAAGGTCCTAAAATTGATTGCCCTAGGTCAATGAGTTGAGTATCTACCATGGGGACATTCCTCTGCATAGAGAGTAGCTTCAAGACAAATTCCTACAGAAAGGTAGAATAGTGTGCAGAGATAGTCATAAAAAACAGTCAAGATGCCCAGGAATCTTGGAGACATTCTGTGAGACACAACACATCTCAAACACATATTTCTCAAATATTGTACATAACTAAATGAATTGTCTTTCCCAAAACATTAAGAAACAGATTTTTTAATGAGGAGACAGTCAATTTTCTGGGTTTCTCTGATAATACAGAGAAGTTACATGGTGAATATGGATGACAGATTTCAGCCTGGGGGCTGGAGAGGGCATTTTGGGTTTTGAAGTAAACATGATATTTTTTATCTAGTGTTTATTTTTTATCATTTTAAGTGTATGTTTTAAAATAAGTTGTTTTGCCATGGATATAAAATGAAGCAACTTAATAATAATTATTCTGAAAAGGAGAAACTCATGAGATTTGGAGAAAATTCATGAGCATTGATTAGAGTAGACTAAATCTTAATGAAGCTTTGAAGGGTAGAATTAACTAGAGACTCACTAGTCTCTTTGGAAAATTTCTCTCTTGAGTAGAATTCTTCTAAGTAATTTGAGATATTTATCAATATTTGATATTTTAAAGGTTTCATAATTATAAAAATGTTCCCAACAATCCCTTCAGTATGTTGGCAAAAAAAGATGTAAACAAAGTGGGTGTCCATCAGCTGGGGCATACAATACAATACAATAATTGGACATAAAAATAAATTAATTTTATTGTGTGAGGGATTAGGAGAACTTGGAAAAATCATTTGAACTGATGTAAAGCCAGAAAAATTAACAGAATGAGTGCAATGATTATAATGATGTAAAAGAAAAGATTTCCCTAAAATCCAACTCTGAATTACTATCACAGTTGATTAGTTCCAGAGAACAAATTGTGAACAATCTCACTCTTTTTGGTAAAAATAGGGGGACTATTAGGGCAGAATGTTGCACATCTTAAAAGATATGGCTACTTTGACAGTGGTGCTTTCTTTTAAATTTTGTCTCTCTACGTTACAAAATAGGGTTCTATTATATGTGTTTATGTATACATGAATATATCCATGTATATGTACATGTGAGTTCATAAGTGGATTGGTAGTTGGCAGCATGGGTAGGTATATCGGAAAATAGCTATGTTACAAAAATAAAAAAGCATCAATAAGTCTTGTCAAAAAAAAGATTACATTAACAAAAGAATAAAAAATATACTGGATTAAAAAGGTATACCTTTTTTGTTTTAAACAAATATCTTTTTGGAAGAGCTACAGAATTAAATTAAACAATTTAACAAATGTTTGTGAAACTCTTACTTTCTTCCAAGACACCATATTAAATTAGTAAGAAACAAATACAGAAACAGTCTTGCCTTCAAAACATTTCTATGCTACAATCTGTGAATGTTAAATTTATTTCTAATGTCATTACTATGCTTAGTATTTGTCTGCAAAAGTGTTTTTTCATGAGATTCACGATCACAAGTAAGATTTTGGATATTCCTGTTACCAGCCCAATAGGAAGAAAGAAACAAAAACCTAAAGTTTTGTCTCCTGCATCCAGAGACATATTTTAAAGTAAAACTTTAAGTCATCAGCAGCTAAGTCCATGTCCTAACTAGGTCATATATTCATAGTTTCATTTCCTATCAACTCATCACCTGAAATCTCATCAACATGGAGATTGATTCAGCTTTGATGCTCAATACCCTTTCAGCAGTTTCCCTTGCCTCTGACTTGTGATTCGAAGGCTGGTAGGCAGAGTAATAAACTCTTCCCCTGGCCTCCTCTTTATAGAGGTCTCTGACTTTACTAGCTTTTTTTTTTTTAAACCCATAAAATCTTCTGCTTGATGTTGACTCCCATCATGTTCCCAAACCAGATACTCTCTGATTCTCTCCCTCCCCCTTCTCAACATATCCACCATTTAATTAACATAAATATACGTTAATTATGCTAATTAAATATAGTCAGTATCAGCGCTGAGGCTCCTATTTTTAGAAAAAAAACTAAACTATATATATAAACCATTATATATATATATATATATATAAACTATAAATGTATAGAAAAATTTTGGTTAATTCCATATAATGCTTCAATCCTCTAGTATTCTCAGATATGGATCCAACTTCTCAGGAATGTAAAACTGATACAAAATAGCCACTACCTTTCTTGAAGAAAAAAAAGTGTTCTATTGATCCTTCTGACTTTACAGTGTATTGTTTTCTGAATATACCACTACATCAGGAAGGCTCTCTTTCTAACAAATAAAACTTGCTTCATTTCAAGTTCTGCTAGAGATGAATGTCTAGAGTTAATTAATTTCTTAGAATGTTAACCAACATCTAATCATTTTCATAAAGTGGTATGTATTAATATAAAGAAAAATAATGGACTGAATTGTTGGATTTATCTCATTTTTCCTAAGGTAAATTAATCAACTGAGCTTGAGGCTATAGAGTGAGGAGTAATCATTTAATTTGTGCTGCATAATCCATGTGCCTGATTTTTATAATCACTGATTGCCAGACCTCCCAATTGCTATTATAGACACACCCTAAAAAACAGAATTGGATCAGATAACATTCCAGCTCTGAGGAACAAAATTTGCTGATGTTGACATGACATTTCACAGCAGGACATCTTCTGATAGGAAAATATTCTACCACTTCATAAGTTAGGAACAATATAGGCTTGGATAGGTAGAAGACACCCCAGGGATACATAGGATAAATACTATGTATTCCAAAGAGAAGGCAATAAGCAGACCACCTAAATAGACAAAGTATTCCAACAGGGAGTCTGACTACCCAGCTACATGGAGAAGCCTTCCCTGTCTGCTCCCTCACTCTGTCTTTACGAAGAATTTCTCTGTAACCTATAGAATAGAAAAATCAACCTCATCCCAGATACACCATCAATGTTCATTCTGCTGCTTCTCTAAAATATCCTAGCTACACTAGGAATTTCTCAAGGGAATTGTCAAGCAATCAACCAGTCTTCCTCCAGCTGCTCTCAGTAGTCATGACACAGAAGAAGCATCTTAAAGTAGTGAACAGTTTGTATTTGATCTTTTCAGTTTGTGGACCCTGCCTTGCTGTTTCTCCCCAAGAGACTGCCATCAAGAATAGTGTCAGTATAGTGGCTGTGAGACATTATTATGGACACAGAACCTAGCTTCTACCAGGTGTCCTTATAAATTTTAATTATTTAATTAATGACAAATGGTATGTTTTTTTGGTTTTTTTAATTATTTATTGTTGATTTATTTCTTTTATTTTAAAATTTTTTATCTACTATCAATCATTCATCTTTTACCTCATGCAGTGAAATAGGAAAGAAGTATGTTTGGAAGAAAAAAAAAGGGAAAAGGGAAAGGAGAGAGGGAGGAAGAAATGAATGGGGGAAAGAAGAAGGGAGAAAAGACAAGGGAGAGAGGAAAGAACTATGAATTCTTGAATTACATAAGTACATTAAAGAAATACATTCCCAAACTATTTGCATTTAAAAACACATTTCTTATTCTGCATATCATATCCTGGTCTCTCTAGATGTCATAGACAGCATTACTCTTTATCCGTCCTCTGAAATCACAGGAGATCATTTCTTTTTTATGCTTTTAAAGTATTTTAAAAGCATATTAGTTAATTTAAACAATAAAATATCAGGAAGACCGCAGAGGGCCTGAGGATGTAGATAAGTTTAGCTTCCGTTTGAAGAACAAACATATATATGTACATATACACTCATACATACATAGATAGAGATATATGTATCTGGCAATCCATTATAGTACTAAATTTATACCATGGTGAGTGAGCATCCTATCCCAGGATATTTTAAATAAGTCCCTGGATATGTAACTTTAATTTTTTTTTGGAATTCAGAAAAGTATGCAAGAACCAATAAAGTTGTTGGCCCTTTGTTTTATAAATCGGATCTCTCAAGATAGTTTCATTTCCTTTTATCTCCCAACCCCAAATTCTCTATGTTTTGCATATAGCCTGGTCAAATGGCAATATGAAAGATATTTCTATATGATTGATGGGTATTTTTCTATCATCCATAATTTTAGTTCTATCTGCACATCAAAGAATTTAAAACTGAAACACTTTAGAGATCATATAGGGCAATTCTCTTCACTTTAGAAATAAGGGAAGCAAGGCTTATAGAAGTACCCAATTTACCCAGGTTCAACCACATTTATTTAATGGCATTGCCAAAGACTTGAATCCATTTCTTCTAATTCTGAAATCAGTGTATTTCCTTCTATAATATATTATCTCTGACCAGAACCTTCACTAAAGGCTTAATCTTATCATCACATGGGGTTAATGTTGGGTTCTTGGGGTAATGTTTCTCAATGCAATAACACAGAACACCCACTTTAGCAAGTATTATTAGCAATGCTCAGATTGTGGGTTGCAGCCCCATAACTGTGTAAGCCATGGAAAATTTGGTAAAAAGTAAAAGGTTTCTGAGCCAAATGACCAAAAGTTGTTTCAAAATCAAACACATAATGAATCTGAGCTGTTTCTTGCAGCTCTTGTGTATATTATGTCTTCAGCCTTAGTTCTGAATATACATGTGCACTATATTGTCTAAAAATATCTCTGGCAAAAAGGATGGTGAGCAAAAATGTTTAAGAATCCCTGCTACTAAGGCAAAGGATGCAACTGTGGGCTTTTGAATCCAAGAATAAACTGTCCAAGGATCAGCCTAATCAATATAGGGAAAGGATGGCAATTAAAATGTGAATTGCCAGAGGTCATGAATTTGGGGACTAACATATTCCATGATAAAGAAATATAGATACACACACATTATTCACAAAAAAAAAAATTCAGTCCTGTGAAGCTACCTAATGCAATGAAAGTACCATGAATGGTACAAAAGCAGAGAGAATTATAAGAATCACAGTGTTCATTTAATAGTCAGTAATCTCAATGTGGAGACAGCTAATTGGCTTAGTGGATTGAGAGCTGGGTCTGGAGTCAGGAAGAGCTGAATAAAAATTCTGACCCCAGACACTAAGCTATGTGACCCCAGTGAAATCATTTAACCTCTGTTTGCTTTAGTCCACTGGAGAAGGAAATGGCAAACCACTCCAATATCTTTACCAGCAAAACCCCATGGACAATATTTGAGTGGTAGAGTTCATGATGTCACAGAGTTGAACAAGACAAAACAACTGAACAATAACAGCAATAGTCAATGTAGGATTTTTCTCTGAGGACTAATTTGACAATCTTCCAGAAAAATGAATATTCTCTTTATTAATATTCTCTCTATAAATGAAACCAGAAAGCTTCAGAAAGCTATGGCTAAGTAAAATAATGACTTACAGTCTCCTCACATAATAAGTAAAAGAATTAGTATAGGGTTAGTTTGATTTACATCAAGAGATAATAATCATAATTACAGTGATAATAGGTAATATATAGCTCTTCAAGGTTTACAAAGTCTTTTACAGATAAATCTCATTTGAGCCTCACAAGAATACTGTAAAACAGAGGTCATTATCCTGCCATTCTGGAGAACAATTTGGAACTATGCTCCAAAAGTTATCACACTGTGCATACCCTTTGATTAGCAGTGCTTCTACTAGGCCTATATCCCAAAGATATCTTAAAGGAGGGAAAAGAACCCACATGTGCAAAAAATGTTTGTAGCAGCCCTTTTTTGTAGTGGCTAGAAACTGGAAACTGAAGGGATGCCCATCAATTGAATAATGGTATTATGGTATATGAATGTCATGGAATATTATTGTTCTCTAAGAAACGACCAACAGGATGATTTCAGAGAGACCTGGAGAAACATACATGAACTGATGCTAAGTGAAATGAGTAGAACCAGGAGATCATTATACACGGCAACAACAAGACTATATGATAAACAATTCTGATGAATACGACTCATTCCAACAATAAGATTAATGCCAGTTCCAAAGATCTTGTGATGAAGAGAATCATTTACACCCAGAGAGAGGGGTATAGGAACTGAGTGTGGACCAGAACATAGCATTTTTACTCTTTTTGTTGTTGTTTGCTTGCATTTTGTTTTTTTATTCATTTTATTTCCTTTTTAATTTTATTTTTCTTGTGCAGCAAGATAATTGTATAAATGTGTTTACATATATTGGATTTAACATATATTTTAACATGTATAACATATATTGGATTACCTGCCATCTAGGGAAGGGATTGGGGGGAAAGAGAGAAAATTTGGAACATAAGGCTATACAAGGGTCAGTGTTGAAAAATTATCCGTGCATATGTTTTGAAAATAAAAAGCTTTATGTCCTTCTGGGGGTGGAGCCATGGTGGCGGAGATCAGACAGGAGTCTCTGTAACCTCCTCTAACCTCCCCTCAAACCAACAACATATGAAGCCTCTAGACTGATTTTGAAGCAAAAAAATCCACAATATCTGGAACACAACACAATTCTAGAAGAAGATACTCTGGAAGAACCTCAAAACAGGTCTGTTTTAATTGGGCAGGGGGGTGGTCTACTGAACCCAGACTGCAGCGCAGGGAGACCGGGGCAGGGAGCTGGAACAGGAGTCGGAACAGGAGTGGGAGCTTGTGCTTTTCACACACCTGGGAGTCTTCTGCGGGCCTCTTGGACCAATCTGTCCTGATTGTGGGCAGGTGGTTTGGAGGGTCTGCCTTTTGAGGGGGATAGATTGTGAACCACTGAACCCCTGATGAGCATCTGACCTAGCTGCCATTAGACAGCACCTTAAAGCAATCAATCAATCAACAGGACTGATCAGCACCAGAAATAATTCAATCAGCAGAGCTGCCCCAGGGTGAACTAAAGTAGAACCGCCCAGCACCTGATATAATTCAATCAGCAGAACTGCCCAGTTCCTGAAATAACTCAAACAGCAGAACTGCCCCAGGGCAAATTAAAGCAGCTGTCCCACCTTTGCCTTAAACAGACCTCACACCTTTAAAAAAAATGAATAAAAAACCAAAAAGAGCTCTCACCATAGACAATTATTGTGGAGAGAGGGAAGAACAGACCTCAAATCCTGAGGCCGTAAAGGTAAAGCAACTCCAGAAAAAGCCCCAAAGAGAGACATAAATTGGTCTCCATGTCACAAGGCTTTCTTTGAAGATTGCATAAAAAAATCTTAAAAGAGAGTTAGAAGAAACATG
>JAJPUD010001509.1:259321-342656 GCA_023553655.1 Myrmecobius fasciatus | reverse complement strand
ACAGTGTATGTTTTAACTGAAAATATGACACCAATATTGATCACAGCATTTGACAAGATTATGTTGCTTTTTGTGATTCTCTTAATTTACATTGATGTACACCATTGTAGCACAATTTAGATTTTGCTGTCTTTGATACTACTTCATTCACATCCTCCCATGTTTCCATGAATTCTTCAAATTCATAATTCTTATATTAATGACTTTATAATCATTATTATATTTATACTATTTAATGATTTTAATACTTTTACATTATTATTGTTATTATATTATTTCATTTTTTACACAGCTTATTTAGCTTTTTCTAAATTATGTGGCATACAGTTTGTTTCCAGATATTTTTAATGTTCTTTGAGAAAGCATTCTGTCTCTATTCTCAGATAAATCTTACAAACTCTATTTTTACTCATTGAATTATGATCTCATCTTTTAAATCTGAGTGGACATGTGTGTCTTATTCTCATAACTTGTTTTCACTTATAAATGATCAGCCTACAATGTAACTTTCCAACTCAACAGTTTGGATAAGAAAAACTCAAATAAAACATATCTTGGGCTAAGTTTCCTTTTTTTTTTCTTCCTTTTTCTTAATGATTGGACCTCTTAGACATTGTTAGGAAATTACTGTTTAGGCATACATAAGAATGCCATGTCCCAAAGTAAAGAAATTATTAATAATAAAATACTAAAAAGAAACAGTTATATTACAAAATAAATCTTACAAAGAAACTTACAAAGAAAACAGATTTGAAACAGCCACCTACTGTGGAGATGAGGCAGTAATCTCAACAGCAGGAAATAAAAGGGAGAGAGAAGAAAAAAATACAAAAGCACAGACATTAAAAAAGTAATTAAAACACTTATCTCCATCGACATACATAACGAAAAAACCCCTCCACCAACCACCTTAAAACATACTCTATTGAACTGCACAGCAGGCAGAAACATTAAAGCTGTCACTGTAAAAACACATTCTGTGGTCGAGAAAGTGCCCCTTTAAAAATATAATCTCCAAAGTATTACTAATATGTTAATCACTGGTAAATATGCCCCCCATAAATTGGGTTTTATTCCTTTCTGGACATTTTATAGTGTCCTTTGGCATTGTGAATCAAAATAAATTCTTAAATACAAGCAACGGTAACCTCCTGCTTTATTTGTAATTATCCTAGAGAATGCAACTAAAATATTATAACCCACTAGTATGAATCACCTTGCTTGATTTGAGTATTTCTCAAACTTCATGCAATGTAGTTTAATGCAATATGGATTTAGATCATTCATTTAGATGGATCCATTCAAAGCAAAAGTCATTATCACCACAGTCTTGAACTCAAATGAGTTGAAACTTAATGTGAGAATCTATAGAGGGGGGGAAATAAGAAAATTAAGAACTGCTTTGTTCCTCTCCGTAACAGATTGGACACACATTATATAAAACACAACCAGCTCAAAACAAAACAGAACACGATCTCAAGAGTATCACTAACCATCAAATTTGTTTAGTTTTGTGACCTACAATGGATCATATTTTCTAGACTTAGGAAAATTTATTTATTTTTCTACATTAATCAATTCTTCTCAATACTAATAGAAAGATAATGTATCATGGAAGGAGTTAGTTCTAGGTATGGAATAAGAGAGGATCTGGGTTCAATTAATTGCTGTTTGACCTTTAAGAAAAGTCAAAATATTTCACCTCTTTAGGACTGTTTCTCTGTCTAACCAGTTAGATAATCAAGTGGCAAGTTACTAACATTTTACCTGTAAAATGAGGTGGTTTGACTGGATGAGATCTAACGTTGCTGAGGTCAAAATGCATGATTCTATGAACAAATGCACAATTCTATCTGACGTATTCCTTCCACTGATGTTGATCAAAATACTTTCTATCCATCTCACCTTGATAGATTTTTTTAATTTATAATAAAATAAATTAAATTAAACAATCATATCTGGTTGTTCCAGCTTCAAGGTTATAATTAAAACCTTTCCATCAAAGTAGCCTTAAACAAAAGCTTTCTTTTATTTTAACAGTATTTTATTTTTCAAATACATATATATAAAGCACCTTTCAACATTCATTTTTGCAAAACTTTGAGTTCCAAATTTTTTTTCCCTGTCTCCCCAACTTACTCCTTCTCCAAGACAGCAAGCAATCTAATATAGGTTATCTAACATAGACTCTCTAAATTAAATGAGGAACAATTTCAGAGTGAGGATTGCCTATAATACCATTTTATTCACTTATTAAAATGAGTTCATTTCTCTGGTTGAATATTTTATTTTCAAAAATATAAACATGACCCATATGTAATATCTACCTATAATTAATAATTTTATAACATTCTACCATAATTTTTTATTCCTTTGATGCTATCCTTAATTTAAATGAAACCTTACTCATAAATTTCATGTTGTGTCACTTCTGAAAAAGGATTGTGATTTTATGATTTTTTTTTTACAAAATTATTATTTTCTCAGTTGTATAAGGGTTGTAAACTACTGAGGAAAAGGAAAACAGTTTTTGAGCTTCCGAATCTACATGGAGTTTTTGTTTAATTGGTTTTGGTGTTCCTGAGATGGGAAAAGATTCAAATGAAAGAATACTTCAGGGAATATAGAAAATTCTATTATTGCATAAGATAAGCATCTTCTGAAATACATACTTGAAAAATGGACATATTTTTAGGGATCCATGTTAGTTTCTCTACAGAAGCTTGATTTTCAGGTTTATTACTAAGGTTGAGTCATGAGGAAAAAAAATGAACTTCATCTTTGGAAGACATAGGCTATGAGCAAAATGGCCAGTAACTATGACTAAGCTAATGCAAAAGCTCTTTGACTCTTATTGGATTAACTACCAGATATTAACTCATGTATACATCTATGATGAATCTAATCGTCCATTTTATTTAAGGCAAAAATCCATATTCTTTCACCTCATGGTGAATATTTTCAGGTTCACCAGAAGCTTAGTATTAAAAGATGAATAAATGCTCCCTTAATGGACACTATGCAGCATAAATCAACAATCCTATTGACTTGTCTATTCACTTGATATTCAAACCAGCTTGTTATATGTATATAAAGATCCTCATTTTAAGAAATTTTATCTTCACTTAGGGTTTTCTGAAATTTCCTTAACTATTAGAAATAATTATGTTTAAGATTTGTGTGGATTATATGTGTTAGCCAAAATTACTCTGAAAACAAAGAAACTGTAAAAGAAAAAAAAATCTTTTTCTTGTTTAGCTTTTGAATTTGGACATCTATTTGAACCTCTTCTGTTTTTTGATAAAGATTACAGAATTTTAGTGTTTGAAGGGACATTACTGGCTATCTGGGCTAACCCATAACAGAGAAATCTCCACTATAAAATAATCAACAAATGTTCACCAAGTCTTGGCTTGAAGAACTCCAAGGATGGGGAACTCATTTACTATTAAAGTAGTTAATCTATTAAAATTTGGGGAAGCTGGAATTGTTATGGTATTTTCCTTTACCTTGTACTTGAAACTTTGCAACTCTACCAACTACTGCTAGTCATATCTTCTTCAGAGAATGTATTTCCTACTCTTACAGGTGATAGCTTGGGATACTTCAAGATGGCAACATCCCCTATTAATATTCTATTATCCATATGAAAAATGCTTAATTATTTTACCTACTATTCATATGACAAATACTCAAGGCCCTTCACCCTCTATGGAAGCCCTAAAATCTGAAATCTCTACAACTTATCACTATTTCCAAAACTGATACTCAGCAAGAACTCTAACTGAAATCAGTTTCTCCCAAAGCAGGTTACTATATTAGAACCTGAATACAAATCAGTGTATTCTATAAACATCCAAATGAATTAGCCAAGTAATGGAGGTGGAATTTTTTTTCAAGTAAAAACCTGAGGTCATATACTATGCAACTTGGAGAAACCAGTTTTCCAAAAAAACTTTTCAATTCCAGAATTCATCTTTCTTGATGTCAAATGTAGTCCAAAGTTTGTAATCATAGGTCAAAAGTTAGATGTGGGAAACTTAAATGTAGCTTTAAGATAAAGCAAAAAATAACAAAAAAATTATAATGGGAATAGGAGAATTCCTCTAAATGGGACAAATGGAAGGGACTTGCATTCTTGGGTAGAAATAAATTATAGACTACTGAGCACCATGCAACATGAGAAGTAATAATAACAATGGAGAAGATAAGTTTATAAGAGGTAGAAAAATACAGCAACAACAAGAAAAAGGGGAAAAAAATGTAGCTCCGTAGGAATTGGTAGGAATGGAAAATATATTAACAGTAATATGCATTCTCAACAAGCAAAAGTCAGTCAATAATGGCTACTCCACATTAATTAAATTCTGAAAGCATAATGCAAGATTGATATAACTTACCATCTAGAATATTTTTTGGTTAAAAACAACCTCCAGAAGTGTGTATCTTGGATATGTGGGTTTTTATTAGGTTCACTTATGTCTTCCTTAAAACATTTGCAAAAATAAAGTGTTTTGTATTTCTACCCCCATTTCCAACAGATTTAAAAATCCAGAGAAATAGTCCACCTACATATTATGTTTTAGTCTGAAGAAGAATTTTTGACCTCCAAAAGCAAATGCAATCTGAAAAAACCAAAGACATTCTCCTAAAAGAGATTACCGGCAGAAATGGGAAGAATATATGGAAGAGAAGAATAGGCACTAGTAAGTTAAGGTACTAAGCAAAAAGCCTGGATGGTTATCTTGACGTTAGATAGACTAACAACTTCAATTAATTATACTGAAGATTAGAAAATTCAAAAAAATAAAATGTAAATTAAAATGTTTGAAGAAATAGTAGAAAGTTCTCTGAAAAAGACATTTCCTTAAGAATATGTATTTATAAAGACTGTATTTATAATGTTCTGAAGGTAGTACGAAAGGAGGAGGCAAAAAACCCCCAAAATCACAAAAGAGTGCACTGACTGCATAATGGAAATATAATTCTAGTATAATGTAAACTCCCTGAAAGTTGTGATTATTTTCTGTTTCTCTTTGTATCCCTATTCTTTAACAAACTGTCATACATAATAGGCCCTTAATGAACATGTAAAATTGAGTCGTTAAAATGAAAATAAGGTATAAGCAAGGCAGCATATTATATTGGATAGCAGGCATCAGGATGACTAGAAGTTGGAATTCCGCCTGTAAAAATGTGTGACTATGGGCAAATATCTGAATTAAATTCACAAGACACTGGACATTCTTTTCTTCATCTATAAAATCAATGGAAGGTAAAATTTGGAAGCTTAAGTACTTTGACCACATAATAAGAAAATTAACCTCATTGGAAAAGATCCTGATGTGAGGAAAGTAAAAGGGGATGGCAGAGGATGAGATAGAGAGCATCATGGAAACAATGAACATGAGCTTGGATGGATTTCAAGAGGTAGTGGAGGACAGGAGGGTCTGGTATTCTGTGGCTCAAGGGGTCACAAAGAATCAGACATGACTGAAAGACTAAACAATGAAAAGAACAATTGGATTTGATGATGCTAAAGGTTATTTTCCAGCTCCAAATTTGTGATCATATGATTTTTTGATCCAATGAGTACAAATTGTAAAATGGATATGTGTGTATTTTACAAATTTGAGATGATCTTGCTCAACTTAAGAATTCTGATTCATCAAGCCATTCTCCAATCGATAAATGGTCAAAGGATATGAACAGACAATTTTCAGAGGATGAAATTAAAACTATTTCTAGTCATATGAAAAGGTGCTCCAAATGACTATTGATCAGAGAAATGCAAATTAAGACAACCCTGAGGTATCACTACACAACTGTCAGATTGGCTAAAATGACAGGAAAAGATAACGGTGAATGTTGGAAGGAATGTGGGAAGGCTGGGACACTAATACATTGTTGGTGGAGCTGTGAATGGATACAGCCATTCTGGAGAGCAATTTGGAGCTATGCTCAAAAAGTTATCGAACTGTGCATACCCTTTGACCCAGCAGTGTTTCTATTGGGCTTATATCCCAAAGAAATCATAAAGGAAGGAAAGGGCCCCACATGTGCAAAAATGTTTGTGGCAGCCCTTTTTGTAGTGGCTAGAAACTAGAAACTGAATGGATGCCCATCAATTGGAGAATGGCTGAACAAATTATAGTATATGAATGTTATGGAATATTATTGTTCTGTGAGAAATGACCAGCAGGATGATTTCAGAGAGGCCTGGAGAGACTTGCATGAACTGATGCTGAGTGAAATGAGCAGAACCAGGAGATCATTATACACGGCAACAATAAGACTATATGACGATCACTTCTGATGGACATGGCTCTCTTCTACAATGAAATGTTTCAAACCACTTCCAATTGTTCACTGAAGAAAGCCATATACACCCAGAGAGAGGGATGTGAAATGTGGACCACAACATAACATTCTCATACTCTCGATTGATGTTTGCTTACATTGTGTTTCCTTTATCTGATATATCTTTTGTGTAGATATGGTTTTTTTTGCACAACAATAAGTGTGGAAATATGTATTCACATATTCGATTTGTCAAGTATTTTAACATAATTAACATGTAGTGGATATCCTGCCATCTAGGGGAGGAGTAGGGAGTAGGGGGAAAAATTTGTAACAGAAAGTTATGTAAGGGTTAATGTTGAAGAATTACCCATACATATGTTTTGCAAATAAAATAAAATTAAATTAAAAAAAAATTTTAATTAAAAAAAAAAGAATTGATTCAAATTTCCCTAAACTTTTAAGGAAGATACCTGTCTACCTTGGCCCAAATTCTACCATGCAGGAAGATACATGTTCACACACACATACACGCAGTAGAAACTAGTGCCAGTCAAGGAAATATTTGTTCAGAAAAATGGAAATACTGAAAACTTGGGGCTAAAGAATGGGGCTGGGGTGGAGGGAAAGAACGTGTTTTTGTAGCTACTAACATCATTTAAGCTTGAACAGTAGCACAGAGAACTCTAAGAACTTCAATCTCATGTATCTCTAAGACCTTCATGTTAGAATGTCAGGCCTATAAAAAGTTGTGGCACCCAGTTATTTCTTGATTCGTGTTTTAATATATCATCACTTTTCTTTTATAGCTCTATTCCATGTATTGCTTTATATTATGGTTGTTTTATTTCCTACCCTTTGAACATTATGAGCTTTAAAAATCATGGTGTATAGCATCTATTACAATGAATGAAACTCATTTTTGCATTACTTCTTCAAAAGTTACAATTATTCTTCCATTTTCTTTTCTGCTATTAATAAATTGACTTACATACTACAGAGTTATGAGTATTATTCTCTGATTTTCCTTTTATGATATATGAAGAAAATGTAGTATTATAATTCCAATTTAATCATATGGAAATTGGGGCACAGAGAGGTTAAGTGAATTGGTCAGATCACAGAGCCAAAAAGCACAGAATTTATAATTGTGTCTTTTGCCATCTTTTGCATGTGCCATTCAACTTCTATAAATTCCTAAAAACTTCTTTATTCTATTTTTCCCTTTTATGATTCAATCTATTTTCAGACACAATGAGTTTTTTCTCTAGATATGAAGAGCATTTAGATATTGGATTATTGTATTGCTGAGAATAGACAAGTTATTGATAGTTGACCATCTTACAATATTGCTGTTATTTTGTATATAGTACATTTCACTTTGCATGAGCTCTAGGTTTTTCTGAGAGTACCTTGCTCATCATTTCTTACAGCACAATAGTATTTCATCATAATCATACACTACAATTTCTTCAGCCATTCCCTAATTAATGGGTATCTCCACAGTTTCCAATTCTTTGCCCTGAGAAAAGAGCTGCTATAAATATTTTTGTATTTATATATATATATGTATATTTATGTATATATATATACATATATATATATTTTATACATATATATACAAAAGAGCTGCTTTACATATTTTTGTATATATACATATATGAGATTTTCCTTTTATAAAATGCTTTTGAGATGAATGGGAGGTAGTAGTATTGTTAGGTCAAAAGTAAACTGGGTTTTATAGCCCTTTGGGCATCCAAATTAATGTACAGAATGGTGGAATCAGTTCACAATCCCACCAACAATGCATTAATGTCTCATTTTTTCCACATTCCCTACCACATATGTCATTTTTCTTTTCTGGTCTATTAACCAATCTAATAGGTAATTATAGCTTATCTGATAAGGTATGAGATTATATTCTAAAATTTCAAAAATATATGAACATAAAACTGTGCTCACTTCATATGTTATTTATAGCATTTTAAGAGCTCAAAATATTTAACTTTTCCTAAGATACGTAATTTTTAATATTAATATTTAAAGGACATTAGATGGCAAGTTCTTCATTTCACAAATACTAATTTTTCTCCAACAACTGTGTTTCAGTACAAATTGAGAACTTCTTTGTAAAGATTTGAAATAGGAATTATTCTCAATGAAATAATTTTTTTGTCATTTTAAAATATATTGCTCTTCAAAATTATGATGATGTGATGATGATGATGATAAATTCACATAGAAATTTAAAATTTGCAAAATAATTCATATTTAATCCTTAGATCAGTTAGAGAACAGTTTTGCCTTCTCTATTCCACAAAAAAACTATTCATTTTTCTCAAGATATTGTCTCTCCCACATAATTGTTTTTTTTCTTTTTAAGTATTTATCTTAGTTCTGTTTGTTTTTATTCCATAGCCTTGTATTATTGCACAGTTCTACAGATGTGAAAATTGAGGCTTAGATAGATTATTTTTGTTGCTCATGATTAACACCTTATAAGTTAGGGAACTGAAATTTGAACTAGCTTAAAATGTATGGCTTTTTCAGCACAACATACTCTTAGAGTTTCTTAATTCAATACTGAGCGTCCACCAAAATGCATCCCTGACTTCTTTTTAGCTTTATCTTTACATTGTGTCCTTTTAGTTACTCTAGGTTCATACAAAATTGGGTCATCCTTTCTTTTCATTTCTGACTTGCCTGATCCTATCTCAATGTATGTTTTTACACCATCCACATATCTGGAATTGACATTAACCTTCTACTATCTCTATTTCTTTAAGGCCCTCTTTTTACTTATGGCTATTTTCACATTCATATTATTGTTCTTATTAAAGTCTTTTCTCATATTCCCAGTTAATCCTCTTCCTCCTAAAAGTGATTTCTCTCTTCTCAAATTTTCATAGCACTTTGTCTGAACTTTTCCTGCATGTACATTAATCCACGTATAATAGGTATGTATGTATATATGAATGTGATCTTATATTACCTTGTAAGTCCCTAAAAAAGATCTGCCACAATTATTTGTGTGTTTGTGCATGTGTGTGTGTATTCTGTATAGTTCCTTGAACATGAAAGACCTTACCAAATATTTGATAAATTGAGTTGAATTGAGCTGACAGTATCAAAGAAGGTTAGTAGTATCAAATTCATATAACAGTATTATATAATCTGGGAATCTAGAAAACTAAATTCAGCAGATCAGTATGTCATATAGCTCTCTGAAAATTAAATATATACTGTTCTTGTATCTTGCCTCAAATCTTTACAATTTTAATGTAGCAATCTTATTCAGAAGAAAGATAAAAAATAAGTCTTAAATATTTGGAGTTAAGTAGTCATATATTCTTCCTTCAACCTTGGCTGCTTTTTGTAATCACTCTGGATAAACTGTCTTCAAACTGAAACAAAGCCTGGTTAAAAAAAATATCTAAGCATTTTCCATTTATTAAGCCATAGATATACAACTCAAAATCTATCATCAATTCATTGGGATGAAAGGGCAATAATTAAAGTCTTATTTTCCTCCTTTTATTGAACATCATTTGACCTATGATAAAACAACTCTCCAATTCTCATCCATTATCTCTACATGAAGGCCTCTGCCAGCTCACGAAAAAAAAAATATAAATCTCCATTTGTCAGATTCAAACTGCACCTGTCCCAATTGCTACAAGGACTCATAGCTCTTGTCCCTTAAAAAATTGCAAAATATTGTCAGGTCCCCCAGCCTCCCTACAGCTTCCAATGACCCCGTGCAATCAATAATATTTGTAACCTGTAAGTGCCTGGTTAAGTAGGACAGAAGACAGGCACTCTTCTCGTTAACTACATTGAGCTGTGATAGTACAGCCTACTCCCTTGTGTCGCCTATGATCAATTTTAATCTCCTGACCAAGAATAAAAGAATGCAGACTCCTGTTTCTGGATTCATCTTGAAAGGATGTTATAGATTTGTATGTCTGCAGTGGGAATGAAAGATTTAATTCAACTGGCATTCTAGGAAAGAATACATCTAAACGATCATTCCTTCTCATTACCCTCCCTGCTTCCTGGATCCTCTATTGACAGAACTAAATACTGAAAAATATATGTGCAATGGGTTACAAAGCAAAGCTGTTTCTGTGAAAATGCTTCCCACCTACTGCAATATGTGTTACAAAGTGATTTCTTTTAGGCCCACAGTCCTTAAAATGGAATTATAAATGCCTTTTAAGGAAAAAAAAAACACATTTAGGGGTAAAGGACATCATGTACAAATCTGCCTCTTTAAGCAATTAAAACAATCCAGCATTTGCTAACATTTTAAAGAGCTTCTTCCACAATATATGCATTCAAGTTTTAAACATTATCTTGTTCATACTCCAAAATGACTTTCATTTGAGAAGGGAGAAAGAAGTATGGCCATCAGTTCATAAGTCTACCTTCTTGTTATTTTTTAAAGGGGAGATAGCCATGTTATTCTTTTTTTTAATTTTATTTTATTTGCATAACATATGTGTGGGTAATTCTTCAACAATAACCCTTACATAGCTTTCTGTTACAAATTTTCCCCCCAACTCCCCACCCCTCCCCTAGATGGCAGGATATCCACTACATGTTAATTATGTTAAAATATTGGCAAATCGAATACATGTATACATATTTCCAAACTTATCATTGTTGTGCAAGAAAAATCTTATCTACACAAATGATATATCAGATAAAGGAAACACAATGTAAGCAAACATCAATCAAGGAGTATGAGAATGTTATGTTGTGGTCCACATTTCGCATCCCTCTCTCTGGGTGTATATAGCCATGTTATTCTTTTGTTGTAAGTAATGACTGAACAGAAGGAGATGATTCTACCTAGTCAGAAAACAACATATGACTCTGTACTTAGAAAATAAACATGAATTGTACTGTCTCCTCAGTAAATATTAAAAAAATCTATAGAGCAAATTCTACTTTTTTTTTTATTTTTGCACTTTAAAGCCAAGATCAACTTATTTCAGAGCTAAACAGTACTGGAAGAAATTTCAAATAGTATTCACACAAAGATGTGTAAATGTTTTCAAGTAAAGGGTCTTGTTTTGTTTTGAGCTTTGCATTTCCAATGCTCAGTATAATACCTGGTACATAAGAATTTAAATAAATGTTTTATGAATGATGGAATGATTTTATATATATACATATATGTGTATGTATATGTATATAAACACACACACACACAAAACCCTTTCCCTTCGATTCCCAAAGAGCTGTCTCTTATGAAAAAAATTTTAATGGAAAAAAGAAGACGAATTCAGCAAAACTGATCAAGTCCCTGAAAAAATATCAAAATTTTTTTAACATTCTATGGCTACTGACTTTCCCTCATTTCCACTTCTGAAAAAGAATAGGAAATAGGGGATGTCTTATCTCATCTTTTTTTTGGGTCAAGTTTGTGTTTATAATTTTGTAACATTTATTTTTTTCCATTTAATAAAATGTGGTGGTACTTCTATTTGCATTTCTAATCATTATGAATATTGACTTTCTGACTGTGATCACCGTGCATCTGTTCATGCAAGTCTATCCAGGATTCTTTGTATTTACCATACTTGTCTTTTCACATAGAACATCAATATTCTGTTGCATTTTTGTACTACAATTTCTCTAGTCATTTTCTAATCAATGGATATTTGCTTATTTTCATTGGTTTTTGTTTCTTTGTATGCTAACCATCAATAGTGTTGTCCTAAATATTTTGGGCATTATAAATTTTTAATCATGAAACATTTATTAAATAACAAAGAAAATAACAATAATAAGTAGTATTTATATAATGCTTTAAGATTTTTAAAATTCTTTACACATATGTCATATTCACATTAACACAGGGTACAATTATTAGCTACATTTTACAAATGAGAAGACAGAGGCTGAAATTGGTTAAATGATTTGCCCCAGTGTCACATAGATAGTGTCTAAAGTAGCATTAAAACTTAGATTTTCCTGAATCCAAATCAGGAACTCTGTGCATTATACCACTTCACTGCACTAATGATAACATAACATTTACTAAAAAGAAGGCAAGAACAATAATAATCATAAAGTGACATTTATCAGCAGGAATAATTAAATCATTACAGTCCATCCATAAACGGCATCAAAGCAAAACCACAGAAGGGAACTAGTCACAAACTTACAGAAATTAATTAGTGAAGCGCATGAATAGGGCAAATCATACACCTGGGAAAAGTCACAGCTCTGTCACTTATAATGGTCTCATGGTCCCCAAACAGTTCTTTGATGTAGAATGTCAGTTAGTCAATAAATATTTGTTAAGTGGTTGCTATATTCTAGGTAGTGAGCTAAGAACTAAAGATAAAAGAAAGGGAGAAAAATTGCCTCTGTCTTCAAGAAGATTACATTCCAAAAGGGAACAACATGTAAAGATATGTAAATATACACATAAACATATACATTATATATATGTACATTTTTATATTTATATACAATATATATGTATGTATATAAATATAAAATGTGTACACACATATTCACTGACACACATATATCTAGAGATTTAAGGTAAACTTGGAGAGGTAGGTACCAGCAGGTAAACTAGAAAAGACCTGAATCAGGTAGTAGAATCTTTGCTGAATCTTAAAAGAAGCCAAACCTACTAAAATGTAGCAATGGAGAAGAATAGTATCCATGAATGACAAAGAGAGATGGGAAATGGATTTTGTCATATGCAAAACTTTAGAAGCTTTGTCTAAAACCTTGAAAAAGGTTAGATTTAAATGAAATGGAAATATATCTATTATCAATCATTACTTCTTCCTAATATATCCTTTATTTTTTCTCCTTCATCCTTGTTCTTTTAAGGTGATCAAACTGCTCACCAGTCCTCACCTTATTTTATGCCTTCTATGACTCCTAATATCATTAAGATTCTGAGGGGACATCTGCTTTATTCCCCTTTCATAAAATGGAAAAAATAAAAATTATCCAAAAAATACATTCCCATTGTTCTCTTGCATTTACCTTTTTATGTTTCTCCTGACTGCTTTGTGGATATTTCAGTGTTTTTGCTTGAAAGTCCTCTACTTTGATAAAGTTCAACACACACACACACACACACACACACACACACACACACACGTAGGATTGCATTTATTTTATTGGGGAAATTATACTTGGATGTAAGCCTAAGTATTTGATGCTTGGAATAGCATATATCCATGATCCTCTTTAGAGTGGTACCTGGTAAATCTTGTGTGTACTCCTGACTGTGATTTCTTTGTTTTTGGTCTTTCTTTGTAGTTATCTGTAGTATTTTTTTTCTTTGACCAAGAAGCTGTGACATTCCCACACTATACATATCCACACTCGAATCATATAAACGTATATGCATTGCAGAGACTCTACTTTCATAAGGCTATTTTGCTCTAATATGTCTGGGCAGTTTTATTTCATAATTTCTTGAAATATGATCTCTCTTTTCAACATGACTTTCAAGTAGTTCAGATTTAAAATTACTTCTCAATTTTCTTTTTTCCAGGTCAGCCCTTTACTCTCTCTCTCAAAAAATTGTGCCATATTAACATATTAGGAATATAATTATTCTTTTAAAATGACAGTGTATTATTCAAAGCAAGATCAGAAGAATGACAAATTTATCACAACTACAAGTATGTGTATATATGTGTGTTTACATACTATATATATGTATACACATATACATACATATAGTAAGTGTCTATACATAGAATTATATATGTATTATCTATGGAAGTGGATTCATAAATGGATAGATTCTTAAGGATTCAGGAAAAATGTATTTTTAAAAATTTTATATTATTTATCATTAGTTCAAATTTTAGGATTTTATTTGTTCCAGTAACAAGAATAGGCATGAATGTAAACAGAGCAACTTATCAATAAAACCTGTGTTATACAGGTTTAGAAAAAAGTTTTTAATAAATTGCAAGGGCAACAAGTATGGATCTAGTAATGCACTCAATGTGATTGATCTGGCTAAATTTGGAGGCTCCCATCATTAAGGTGGTCAGAGATGGATAAATGCTCATGCCATCGCAACTTTCACATATCAACTACTACATTAAGATAGTATACATATACATATACAGATACATACAGATATACCAGTGGAGGAATATCTCACATCCATGAAATGGCCAAACCTTTAAGCACCAAAATAAATAACTATATCTTTGTTATCAATTATAGAATATGATCAATTCTTTTAATATGTGATTTTCTCTATAGAATGGTCAATGCATTAGGAATTACTTCCAGATTGGAGAAGTCCAAACATAAATCTTCATCTGTTATGAGGTGCCATGATAAATTTGATACGATTTAGACCCCTAAGTCAAGACCAGATTTCTCTGAATAGAATAGATCTGTCCTTCTTTTAAGTAAAGTATTTTTTCCTTGATTATAGTGGGGTATAAACAGTAAGTTATGTGTGTGTTTATGATAAATCTGCACCAAAATTAAAAAGGGAAAAGTCATAAAAATCAAAATTAATACAAGAAAGTAGGAGGCACAAAAATCTAGGAAATCATCCATATGCTGCTGACATGTTTGGGTATAGTGAGGAAAAGAAGCTAGGAGAAAACTTAGCCAAATATCTTGCTTCTCTCTGTCTCTCTGCCTGTCTGTCTCTTTCTTTGTTTCTCTTTTGAATGTGTATAGACATACATATCAAAATACACAAACACACATGTACATTAAAAGATACTTGAGTAATGATTTTCCCAACCAGAAACTAAATGGGAGAACAATTCTAATTATCCCTGGCTATGTAGCTGATACTCAAGTATCAGTTGACAACTGGATGATTGATTGATAGCTCCTCCTTTGTACTTGTTTAGATTAATATTTTAGCCCACCTTGAGATTAAATGATCTGCTGGTTATTAGACTCATTTAATGTGACTCTAGTTTTAAACTCGAAATTCTATATCACATGATACCTTCTCTGTGAAAATTTCATGTGATAACAAAACTAAGAAGCATCTAATCAATAGAAAATCAAGTTACATGGTCTCACCACGTCACTATAATGAGGATTAATCTCCAAAATGGTGATGCTTGCCTAAGCGGTGGCTTTTAATCTTCTCAGACCAGTAGGTCCCCAAATCCATACTATTAGCACTAATGTAAAAAGAATTAATACTTTGCACAAGGTAATACACTCTCCTCAAATGAAGGGGTTAATGCTAAAATAAACCTTTAAAGATGTAAATGATTCCCCCTATGTGGCTGGAAAACAGTGTATGTGTTATCCATTTTAAAATTATTAACATATAAAAACATTATTATCTCCACAGTTAATATACACCTTGCTGACAACCTTTTGGTCTATGACAATTAAGGAAGGTAGCATCATTAATAAAGTTATAAAACACATGTCATTTATTAAGTGGAAAATTATATATTTAATTTTCATTGTAATGATTATGTGAAAAGTGTCTTTATAAATCCCACGACAAATCATTGGTACAGGCCTTGTGGTTTTTTCCCCCTTTGGATGGTAAACACCACTTAAATTTATTTTCTATGAAATCCACTTAGCTGAAATACTCAGATACGCAGTGAAGTAACCATTAGTGTTTCTTTCTTTTAAGGATTCTTATTTGAAACTTTTAATTATTTCCTATTTTAAAGAATACAGAGCTGAGAAACTTGATGATTGCCTTTTGTATTCAGAAAAAATCATAATTCAAATGTTTTTACAGGTAAATTAAAATTAGCATTTATAAGAACAAAAAGAAGAAACTGAATCAATCACAGCATAGTATACATATTTATTTAGAATTAGTCATCCATGTATATTTTTAAAATAGCACAAATCTACATGCAAACTTTACCTTGAAGAATCAAAGAATATTTTGTTGTGAATAAATGAAGGAATATAGTCTAAAATACCTCCTTGCAAAGGAAAAATAATATTTTTGTTAGATGAGTATATATGTTGATATATGGTAATAGATTTATGATTTCAATAATTTAATTGCTCCCACAAAGAATCAAGTGACTTCCTCATGATACAACCAATATTTCTGAGACAGAAATTGAACCCAGATTTTCCTGATTCCAAGGATTTATTTCTCTCCACCAAGCCTCAGTGATTCTCATCTATGTATAATGTAATAAATGATGCAATGATGTCTTGGTTATTTGAAGCAGATAAGGATATCTTAGCATCTTCCTTCTTGTCCCTTCTTTGGAGGATTTTTGCTCTTACTCAGGAACTACTGGCAGAAGAGTTTGTGTGGCTATCTGAAAGGGTTATGGTGAGAAGTTACACAAGCCAAAAAAAAATCAAAAGCTTACAACTGACAAGAGGAACCCAAAACTAGAGGGTGTGTGGGACCCAATAAACTTGGCTACAAGAAAAGGGTAGCCACAGCCGTGAAGACTGGATGTTTGGGCTTCTAAAACCGATCCAGTATATTCAAATCATACAGAAAGAAAGGAGTAACAATACATTGATGAAACAGATTTGGACTGAGAGCCCATGACACTTCATTTCCTTTTCATCTATAAAATTGCCACTGAAAGAGTAATATCCTGATTCTTCCACTCCCAAATCTGAGTTCAGCTTATTTCATAAAAACCTACCTATCTTTCATTATTTATTTTGCCAACAATTTTGATAAATAGTGTTATGTACTTAGAACTTAGTTAAACACTTATTGTTAAATCTGAATTTGTTCTAGACAATGAAATTTGGAGATGGAAAATGTCTGATCTGAATAGTTGAAAGGCAAATTTGAAGTTGCAGTAATTTAAAAGAATATTCTCTCTTTTTTGGGGTCTTGGGACAACAGAATAGAAATATTGATTCTTTTTTTTATAGACTCCCCAAGCAAAGAGAATATTTATACAAAGTTACCCAGGCAATGAGTCAGCGGTGGCCAAGGAAACACTTGACTTTTGTTGAACTACCTTCACCATTTTCCTTATTATTTTGAATGGCCAGGTTTTTTAAAAAGCCAAAGGAATATCTTGGTGGGAAAAATCACAAACAAGGGAAGGAGGAATCCAACGTATACAAGCATAGGAATCAGTAAAAGTTATTAACAACTCTGCCTGCTACCTCCAATTCAGCATAAGGAAGTACCACCAAAGCTTCTATGAAAAAACAAAAACAAAAACACAATAAACAACAAACAACAGCAAGCAACAGAAAATGCAAAGCAGAATAGCTAGAAAAGGGACCTTGAAGTCAATTTAAATCTCATTTTTAATAGGTATTAAATCTATGACACTAAGCAATTCACCAAATTTCTCACTGCCCAAATAACAAAACACTGTCAAAAAGGATAGGAACTACAAATTATTTTTAAAAGAAAAAAGGGAAACAGAAGTTTTATCATTTCAATTTTTGATAGGTTGAACAATCCAATAAAACAGATGATTTTGGCATAAATTATTAAAAATACAAAACTTCCAAATCTGTTGCTTACAAAGCTAGAGAAGAAAGATATACATAGAATAAAATGAGGTGAAACAAACTTATTATGTATTGCATAAATCTAAAACAAAGCAAAGAAATTATAATCATGTTATCAGAAAATAAAAAAATAAAATTTCAATAACCATGGAAACCTGTATTATAAATATATATATAATGAATACATATATAATATATATCCAACAATCTACCAAAAGTAGATGAATATTTATAAAAAATATAAGTTGCGCTGCTAAGCAGAAGAGGAAATAAATTACTTAAAAATTAGAAAAAAAGAAAAAATAGACAAAAAAACTGAATAAATTATTAATGAACTCCCTAAGAAAACAATATCCATGACCAGATGGATTCACAAGTGAATTCTATCAAACATCTATAGAACAATTAATTCCAATACTATTAAAGCTATTTGGAAAAATAGGTAAAGGACTTCTGCCAAATTCTTTCTATGATACAAATATGGTACTGATATCTAAATCAGGAAGAGCCAGAACAGAGAAAAAAAATTACAGACCACTCTCCCTAATGAATATTCATGCAAAAAAACTTAAATAAAATATTAGGAAAGAGATTATAGAAGCTTATCAGCAGAAAAATACACTATGGACAAGTGGGATTTATTCCAGGAATACAGGGCTGGTTCAATATAAGGAAAACTATTACCATTATCAACCATATAAATAACAAAACCAACAGAAATTATATGATAATCTCAAAAGATGCAGAAAAGGCTTTTGACAAAATACAGTATCAATTCCTACTGAAAACACTAAAAAGGAGGTAGTTGTAGTAGTTCCTTTTGTGTTAGCAAAGAAGTGGAAAATGAGTAGATTCCCATAAATTGGGAATGGCTGGATAAATTGTGGTATATGAAGGTAATGGAGTATTATTGTTCTATAAAAAATGATGTACACATTGATTTTAGAGAAGCTTGGAAAGATTTACATGAACTGATGCTGAGTGAAACAAGGAGAACCAGGAATACTCTGTACAAGAATGTGTGATGATCTGCTATGGAAGAACTGGTTCTTCTCAGTGACTCAGTGATTTAAAGCAATCCCAATAGACTTTGGGCAGATAATGCCATCTGCATCCAGAAAAAGAACAATGGCATCCCCCCCTTTGAAACAATATAAAATAGTGGGAATTTCCAAATTGTATCAAAGTTAATCAATATAGTGTTTTGTAAACAATAGATCTTTTAAAAGATTGTTGAAATGAATTTAACTCAAAATGTATTAAAATATTATAGAATTTTAGGATAATGAGATTTTTAAAAATTCAAAATTAAGCAAATTAAGCAAAATTATTCAAAATTAAGCAAGAAATATTGTACAAAATATTTTTATGTAGAAGAACTCATTCACTTTCAGAAAGGGAAAGTATGAGGCCTTTGGATATTTTCTTATTTGTCCAGTTAATTATTCATGCAAACATCTTGGATATTCTGTTAAATAAAAATTCTCTTATATACAGATGTTATAAATCCACAAGGCACATTCATTAATAATGATATGTAAGCATTTATCAGATCTAATTACTTAAGCCCTAGGATTAAAGAATCACAAAAACAGTTGAGAAAAATTCATATAATTTTTCTGCCCAGATTTTTTAAAAGTGAAATTTAAATACTTCTTCAAATTTCTCAATTACAAAATAAAATAATAAAATAATAAAATCAAAATTGCCACCTTTTCTACTGAGAAATCTCAAAGCAGAGCAGAATGAATACACCAAATACTAGAATTTCCCCATTTTATAACATATTTAGGCCAAACTGTCCTAATCCACTTTTTAATCACCTACTATGTACTAAGTTAATGGAAGAAAAAAAAGAAAGACCTTTGCTTTCAAGGAACTTACAATACAATAATGGAAATAACATGCAAACAAAGCTATACAAACTAGATATAGATAGAATATACTGGAGGTAATTAGACAGAAGGTACTAACATTATAAGATATTCACAAAAGTCTCTTCTACAAGTAGGAGTTTAGCTTTTATCTGAAATAATACCAGAAAGTCTGGAGGTAGGGCTTAGACAATATAAAATTCAAAATATAAGGGATAGCCAGCAAAAATGCACAGATTACGTAGACTTTTGATTCATCCAAGCTTTTCCAAGATTAAACACAGTAAATGACATTTTGCAAATATTAAACACAATGCCTGTATAGGTGCTTCTAAATATTTATTGACTGGTTTATTGAATTCTTTTTATTTGATGTTTCTAATTTTTTAACATTTTTAAATTTTTGAGTTCCAGATTCTATTCTTTCCTTCCTTTCTACCTTTATTCTTCATGAGATGGCAAGCAATCAGATATAGTTTGTATATATATACAATTATGTAAAACATTTCCATATTTGTAATTTTGCATAAGACTTGACTAAAAGTAAAAAACGAAAGAGAGTGAAAAATAGCATGCTTCAGTATGTATTCAGTTTGGAGGTAGAAAATATGATTTATCATTAATCCTCTGGGATTGGTTTCTATCTGTTTTACTGAGAATAGCAAAGTCATTCACAATTCTTCATCAAACAATGTTACTACTACTGTATACAACATTATCCTGGTTATGTTTACCTCACTATGTATTAATTCATGTAAGTCTTTCCAGGTTTTACAGAAATCATTCTACTTGTCATTTCTAATAGCACAATAGTATTCCATTACAATCATACACCATTGCTTATTTAGCTATTTTCCAATTAAAGGGGATCCCTTTGATTTCCAAGTTTTAGCCAAGAATTCCTACAAATATTTTTGTACAAATAGGTCCTTTTCCACTTTTTATGTCTTTGAGATATAAACCACCTAGAAATGGCATTGCTGGGTCAAATGGAATGTACAGCTATAATAACCCTTTAAGCATAGTTCCAAATTGCTCTCCAGAATGGCTGAATCAGTTAACTATTCCACCAACAGTGCCTTTCCAGTTTTCCCACATTCTCTGTAACATCCAGCATTTTCCTTTTCCTTTTTTTTTTGGAGGGGGGATGGGGGGGTCATATTAGCCAATCTGATAGCTGTGGTTAGTACCTGAGAATTACTTTAATTTGCATTTCCCAAATCAAAAGTGATTTAGAATATTTCTTCATATAACCAAGGATAGCTTTGACTTCTTTGTCTGAAAAATGCCTGTTCAAATCCCTTGACTATTTATCAATTAGGGAATGATTTATATTTTTATAAATTTTACTCAGTTTTCTACATATTTGAGAAATGAAGCATTTTATCATGTAAATATTCCCCCCCCTCAATTTTCTGCTTTCCTTATAATTTTGGTTGCATTGGTTTTGTTTGTGCAAAAATGTTTTAAACATATAATCAAAATTATTTATTTTATATTTTGCATTACTCTCCAAATTTTCTTTAGTTCTAAATTCTTCCCTTATGCATAAAACTGACAGAAAAACTATCAGGACTCCCATCAAACAGTATTTCTGTGATAATACATTTTTTTATTTCTAATTATTATTAAAATTGATATAAAATTAACAGTTCTGTGGAATTTTGCTACATTTAGTAAGCTCAGATGTACAAACACATCAACTGATTTGTACTAAAGTGTAATGGGATGCTTTTTTTATTTTTTTTAGTTCATAATATGATATTAGAGGTTTAAAAGCATAATCTGTCCATCTATTGAGGTTTTCTTTTTATTAAGGAGCTATTGAGAAAAAAATCCATTCCCCTTGATTTCATTAAAAAATAAAGAAGAAACAGCAGGTTTATTTTTTATCCCAACCAATACAGCAGCAACCTTATCAGCTAAGTTTGATACAGCTTTCAATGGTTACAGTTAACTAATCTTTCTGTTTTTCTCCTCTTTCATACCAGACAAATAATCTCTCTAATTTCATTTAGTTTCTAGGAAATCTGGAGGTGATTTTTAAAAAAGGATATTTAGAGTCTGGCAACATTATTTTCTGGGCTTAAAATCCTTTTAAGTACTGCCAGTGGCATTTGTGTCTAGCCTGTTTGACAGGTTTTCCTTATGTTGGAAAATAGATTTGGGGAATGTTAAATCAAATTCAAACATCTGTGATTAACATGGCTGAATCAAAACACAGAAAACTGAAAGCTTACAGGGAACATTTTTTGAACCATTAATTTTATTTCATTTTATAGATTGGCAAAATCCCAACACTGATATATGTGAAGGAAATTAGGATTCCAGAAAATGCCTTATTCAGTTAAACATAGGTTCCATCCCAGGCCAAAGTTTCATTGCCAACAGGAGGCCCAAAGGACTAACTGTGGGAGGGCATGGTTTTTCTTCCTAAAATAAAATTTAAGAGAACAAATGTGTCCTGAATTTTCTTGGCAGTTATTTATGACTTGGTTGTTTATATTTTTCCCAAAATATTTTTTCCAATTTATTTTTATATCCTGCCAGGGCCACTTCTGGGGGAAATGAGATATATAACTTTAATACCCATCATATAACAGAGAATTTGATTTGTTTAGTCAAATTTTATTTGGGATGCTTTTTTAAATGTTTGGTGAAAATATCCATATTCACCTTATCCTAATACCATAGTGAGTTTTAAAGCACTGGTCATGGTCCAGTTTATTTATTATTATCTTTATGTCAGTTATTTCATCTAATGCAGTCCCTTTAACTGGTGTGAATTTCCAGAATTAAAACTTTTTGCTTCTTATGGTCAATGAAAGTAAAAGTTGGTATGAGTAGACATTGAGATAGCAAAGTCAGACAAGAACTTTAATTCTCAACTTATTCTGATACCCCTTAAAGACATGACATTTGATTTCTAGCTTCTTTGTTTTTGAACAGGTAGAAGCCAGCAGGTCCCATGTTCCTAGAATGTTATACCTCCCTTTCTCCTCTTCTCAAAAACACTAGTTCTGTCAAAGTCTCAGCATAAATTTTCACAGGACTGAACAAGGGTAAACTGCTTACACTTAATTAGGGAGAGATGATTCACATATTCCTTTTGAATCTTATTTCCATCATGGTTCATCAGGGAGTTCAATTAGACAAAGCTTAGGAATCATTCTTTTTTTAAATGCTTCCTCTATTAGATAAATCCAGCATTGCTTCCTCTAGATTTGTTTGTGCAACTATACACTGTTCAAAAGATTATGCCCATAGCATTAAGAATCTTTAAAAACTTTTATAAAGTAGATCATTAAAATCAATGTTATGTTTTAAACTTTTTTGCCCATTTCACATATGTTGTCAACATATCTCTATAGGAATTTAAGAAATCTTCCCATATCCCCAAATAAATGCCTGTTTAATGATATTCCATAGTGTACACTACAAGAATCAGCAAAGTTCTGAAAGATATATAATTTGAGATATTATAAGTCTCCTGGCATATCAACACAAACTTCTATCATTTTCATTGACAAATCATTACTGAAGAACTATTATTTTCCTTGAGTAATAATTTGGTGTAACATAAAGGTATTGTACAATTGCTCCAGATTGCTTTATGACTTTCAGAATGAGAGATCATTTTATCGGAACAGTCTCATAGCAAATGGAAGTATTTTGCCATGGGTTCAAGAAGTATAGAAGAAAAGTGAGGGGAAGGAAAGGAAGGTTTGGAAAAACATCTCACATAATCAGAGTGTACAAGTAGACATCTATAGAAATAAGGAAGTGAGAAGTGGCTGACAAATTCTCATATGAACTTGTCAAAATATGTAATACATACATAATTGAGTACAAAAATAGATTTTGTTCAACAGGGAAATAGGAGGAAAGGGGAGGAGAATGAGGAGGAATTAGAAGAAGGTTAAATTGAGAGAGAAGTTAATCCTAAGAAAATAAACTACAAAGATATAAAAAAATATTAATAGTTTTTTGAGGAAAAATAATGCAAATCTTATGAGGGAACCATAAATCCTGGAATGTATGAATGAGTTATGATATATAAATGTGACAAAATACTATTCTATTATACTCCTGTCAGTATAAGGATCAAACAGGTTTCAAGAGGACCCAACCTCCTGATAGAGACGTAACAGAGTCAGTACACAAACATATACATACATATATATATGTATATGTATACATATATTTATATATACATATATTAGCAATGGGTTTGATTTTTCTTTTGTTCACAAAAAGATCTTTGCTGATTAAAAATATGACAATTGTTAATAGAGGTAAATAAGCTGAAATTAAATTTTAGAGTTTTTGAAAAGCAGACTGAACATTTTCATCTGCATGTGGTATAAAATAGTAATCTATTGATGGATTTTGTGCAGGTGAAGTCAGTATATAAACAAGGACAAAAAGGCTGAGTGGGCAGGAGATCAGAGTAGAAAGAGCCATGAGTTTATGGGTTATTTGCTAAAAAATAGGTATGTCTCTTTCAGTAAATCTTGAGTTAGGAAAAGGCATGAAACAAGGGACTAGAAGGGAACTTGTGGAATATGAAGTCTTTTTTTTTTTTAAACTAAATTCATGCCAAGAGTGTGAAGGCCACAAATGAGTCAAAGATGACTTTAGAAAGTTCAGATTGGGGAAATAAAAATATTGATGTCATAAAAAATATTGGAACAGAATTTTTTTATAAAGAGGATCTGGTTTGGACATGGAATGTCAATGATCTGTTCATTCAATATACTACTAACAATTATTAGTCTTCTTTTAATCTCTGGGACAATTTGACTAATCAAGCTTTAGCAAATGATATTTAAGCTTTTCATAGTGTTAAGCTTTTGAATAAATATATGAAGAAAAAGTTCTTAAAAGAATCATAAAAATAACAAGACTTTACTGATACTCGAAGTATTAATTTTGTGAGTATTGAGTAAAATAAATTTTACTTTCAAACAATTTAATCTGGAAACATTTTTCCTTCTGTGGATGTGGTTATTTCATTTGAGAATCAAAAAAGAAATAAGAACAGTACTTTCTACCTCCTCCATAAATCTTTCCCTAAGTGAAAATGAGGTGCTAATTTTCCTCTTTTCTGTATACCAACCAAAAATTTCTGTAATGCAGTCACACATTCCACAATGGAAACACCACAAACTCCCTAAATGATAAATTATGTAAATGTGAATTCATTATCTTGTACTCTTGCCTTAGAATCATTTTTTCTGAATGTTTCACAAGCTTGTCTGCATTAGCATGTCTATACTGCATGTGTTTATATGGCAACATGTTAGCATGGAAGCTTGTAAAGAACTAGAGAAATATTTATTTCTAATCATCCTGAAGCTGTGGAGTTTGAAATCTTATTGCTAATATCACAACACAAAAACCAAAACAACACCACCACCACCACCAAAAACCAAAAAGCAGTTTCTGGAGAAGAAATAGAAAATAAATGAAAAACAAACACTGGCTAGCTGGCTCTTAAATAATTTTCTTTTCAGTTTAAGATTTATGTCCATTTAATCTAACCAGGCACAAATATACAATAGAATTGAGAAAATTTGTTACTTGGATTTATATTATAGGGAGCAAATCAGAAAGATTGTACATTATAGTGTAAATTAAATAAGAAAATATATTTTAAAGGGATTTGTGAAGGGGAATATAATAGAACAATTTAAAGTAATTCCAAACATAGAAGTAAGAGAAAATTCAGGCAGAGTGAATCTAAAAATGGAAGATAGAAAAACACAATATATATATATATATATATATATATATATATATATATATATATATACACACACACACACTAGGTAAAAGTCAACTGCATAGGCTAGTTAGAATATACAAAGAATATTACACAAATTGTTATTTAGACATCATTGTACATTAGCTCATTGCCTTTGATAGACATGAAAAAATTAATTGGACGGATGAAACGATAGGATATGATAGGTCATATCACCTTACTGAAACAGGAAATTTTCATGCCCTTATGTTACAAGAGGAAGTGATGAGAAAAAAGAATGATGGCAGAAATTTGCACTACCAACTGCAGTTATGTCAAAGGTTTTTCTTCCATCCATCCCCTCTCTCATGGTATATATAAATAAGTAAAGAAAGCAAGGTTTAAAGTTAAATTGTGTAGTCCTGCATTAGTACATAACTAGGAAACAAGGTTAAGTACATTTCTTCTAATAAATCCAGTCTTTTATATCTCTGGTCCTAGCAACATTCAGAAACAATTCTATCAGAAGATAGGTAATTATGAGATTTTTGTACCACTTAGAAATCTTGCCAATAAAGAAAACAGACTTCAAAATTTCCATCATCATGAAAAAGAATTTTTAAATGATAGCCAAATTCTACTACAATTTGCAAGAACTCTCATGCACAAAATAAAATGGTGAAAAGAAAAAAAAAAGCTGGCTAAATCTTATCACCTATAATTACAACAATCATGAATCAACATAAAACTAAGAAGTATCTTAATGGCATCTGCATCATTTATTTGTCCATCATTGTTAGAATATATGAATCATACAGAATAGTTTTGGATTAACTATACTACTAAAGATGAAGGATGAGGCTGGACTTGTAATTTTACTGGCAAAGGGAATTTGCAGGTGAGAAAATTCACTCTACAGAGGCAGATAGGCATTTTTCTCTATAACTTATAGGTATTAGAAAGTTGCCTAGAAAAGAGATTTTCAAACTTTTTGATATTAAGATTTTACATTTTAAAAAAAGGAGTAAGGAGGACCTCAAAGAGCTTATTATTATTATTTTATTAAAGCTTTTTAATTACAAAACATATGTATGGGTAATTCTTCAACAATGACCCTTACACAGCTTTCTGTTACAAATTTTTCCCTCCTAGCCCCCACTCCTCCCCTAGATGGCAGGAAGTCTACTACATGTTAATTATGTTAAAATACTTGACAAGTCGAATATATGTATACATATTTCCACACATCATTTTTGTGCAAGAAAAATCGTGTCTACAAGAAAGAAAAATCAGATAAAGGAAACACAATGCAAGCAAACATCAACAGAGAGCATGGAAATGTTATGTTGTGGTGCACATTCATATCCCTCTTTCTGGGTGTATATGGCTTTCTTCAGTGAACAATAGGAACTGGTTTGAAACATTTCATTGTTGAAGAGAGCCATGCCCATCAGAATTGATCATCATGTAGTCTTGTTGTTGCTGTGTATAATGATCTCCTGGTTCTGCTCATTTCACTCAGCATCAGTTCATGCAAGTCTCTCCAGGCCTCTCTGAAATCGTCCTGCTGGTCGTTTCTTACAGAGCAATAATATTCCATAACATTCATATACCATAATTTATTCAGACACGCTCCAATTGATGGGCATGGCATCCATTCAGTTTCCAGTTTCTAGACACTACAAAAAGGGCTGCCACAAACACTTTTGCACATGTGGGTCCCTTTCTTTCCTTTAAGATCTCTTTGGGATATAGGCCCAGTAGAAACACTGCTGGATCAAAGGGTATGCACAGTTTGATAACTTTTTGAGCATAGTTCCAAATTGCTTTCCAGAATGGTTGGATCCGTTCACAGTTCCACCAACAATGTATTAGTGTCCCAGTTTTCCTACGTCCCCTCCAACATTCATCATTACCTTTTCCTGTCATTTTAGCCAATCTGATAGGTATGTAATGGTATCTCAGAGTTGTCTTAATTTGCATTTCTCTGATCAATAGTGATTTAGAGCACCTTTTCATATGACTATAAATAGTTTTAATTTCATCATCTGAAAATTGCCTGTTCATATCCTTTGACCATTTATCGATTGCAGAGTGGCTTGAATTGTTATAAAAATGAGACATTTCTCTATATATTTTAGAAATGAGGCCTTTATCAGAACCATCAAAGAGCTTTTGTTTATGAGTGTAATACAAATAATATTTTAGTATGATTGTAAAATAGTTTTGTCTTTGAAAGGATGTCAAAAGCCTTAAGGGGATCATGGACCACTGGATGACAAACAAGAGAAATGAAGGGACTTCCCCAATATTACCCAGCCCTCATGTCTCAGAAGCAGGATTTGAAGCCAGATACTTTTAACTTCTAGGATGGTTTTTTGGTTTCTTGGTTTATTTCTTTAAGAAAAAAGTATAAAAGATTTTAAATTAAGATAGCCCCCCCCGGGAAATGGTAGATATTATACATTTCTTTGGAAATGAAAAAGTTATATTCTGCCAAATTAGTCATCTTCTACTCCCCTCCTTGCTTCCTTTAATCTATCAAGCTGTTTATTTTTCTCAAACTTGATCAAAAGGACAACACTATGTGTGCATCAATTAAAGAATAATAAATGATGATGATGACGAGGAAGGCAGCATTCCAATGTATCCTATATAAACTTGTTAGATTCATTATATGTATGCTATCCCCTCCATTAGATTGTGAGTTCCTCATGCACTGAGACCGCCTTTTTTTTGTATCCCTAAAACTTAGCTCAGTGCTAGGCTCATAGCAAATACTTACTAAATTTCATTGATTTTCTTCTGATAAGTAATGTTACAAGAACACTTTCTACAACATTCTAGCAGTAGGATACAATTATAAGCAAGTAAGATAATACCTTCTCTCAAGGAGCTTACATTACAGGACATTTGGACAATATAAAGAAGATTTAAAAATCAGAGCAGTGAAATAACTCTATGGGGATGGGGCTGCTAGGCAGGAGGAGAGTTCTAAAGAGTGATGGTGTGATTGAACTTAAAGCACATCTGTCTGAGCAGGCAGCCACCAATCAGGAAAATAAAACTTCAAAGTATGACACATTCAAATAGCAGTGAATGACTGATAGATCATAAACTATGATTCATAGAATAGATTTTTCTTGTAAATTGCAAAGAAAAAAATTGAGGTTATTTAGTCTATATATGAGACGTCTCCTACATTATCTCTGATGAATCATCAGCTACATTCCATTTAAAAACAAACCTATGCCATGTGATTAGGGCCTAAATGATGGTAACAAGAGCCTGTCATTACCTTGCTTTAAAAAAACATCCCTTCATCATTCATGAATCATAAATTTAAAAGGCACAATTCCCTCATTTTACAGGGCAGGTCTAGTTAAGTGATTTTCCCAGATTTACTAAAGTGTCTGAGGCAGGAATTGAATCCAAGGTTTCCTATCTCCAAGTCAAGCTTTTCCCTTTACCTGATCTGTACTTCTTAGTCACGTGATAAATTTACCCAACATTGTTAAATTCTTGTTTTACATTTTCTTTTTTCCCCAACTCTTTAACATGTATTTCACTTCTCCTTTCTGTGCAGTTCATTGTTTTCTCTTTCTTCACTTGCCTTTCTCAAAATTTTTGGACTTTGTTGCTGCTAATGATAGTGGTTTATTATTTTTTTTTCTATTTGGTCTGTATACTTTTTTTTATACAATTCTTGGACTTTACATTTTGCTCCCTTTCCCTTTGTGTCTCATCAAGCTCTTACTATATTACTTTTCTGTCTCACTGGTGGCTTGACGTTAACAAGTCTCTGAATGGTTGCTTGTCGAGAACCTCAGAGCTCAGAATTTTGTTGGCTTCTAGCTGCTTTGTTGGCTTACTTCTTAGCTGCAGCAATGACTAACAATTCTTTTCTCAAAAACTGTAAATAATTCATTTCAGGTCAAGTCTTTGCTACCAGAAACAACTTTTTTTCCCCAAAACAAATAACAAGTTTCCTTATCTCTAGTAAGAAAGCATGGCTTGATGATAATAGTGGTAAGCAAACTTATTAATAAAAGATAAGTCCTATAATAGGAAGGGATAAATCTTCCATTTTGGCACAGCTCTGATTTTGTTAGTGTTTTTGATGAATAAGACAAAGAATTATAACAAAACTAAAACTTTCAGTGCTTCTTAGGACCTATCAAAAGCTGCATTACCAAAAGTTTCAACAGATAAGCCAAATCCTCATTAGGAGTTTAATGTACCAGTTACTTGGATTTATTTCATCTAAGATCTCCCATAAATTAAACATTTGGAAGACTGCATGGAGGTAGTTCATCTCCCATCTCCCACTTCTTGCTTTTCCACCTCAAAAAAGGGGAGGGAGTGGGCGCCTGGCAGAAAGTTTACTAATTCTCATTTTTCAGTCACTGCCACCAATTAGGTTCCAAGGGTTCCCATTAGGGCTAGCAGTCATTCTAAACTGTCATTACTTGAATGTTGGAATTAAGATCATTGTATAAATATATCCTTTTGGGCTCCCAACCCAATCCTTCTGGGACTAACCCAGAAGAGAGAGATCACTGCAAAGTAGATCAGGTATAAATTCTCTTTGCCCTGATTAATTTGAAAAGCAAAATCAACTATTCTTAAATCCCATGGTCCAACTTTTTCTGTCACTCTTAATAAGCTTTATTTGCCACTGGCATCTGGACAGGCAGGATTTATTACATGTAAAGTGTCAATCCAGGGCCTTGTTCCACCCTGTCCCAGGTCAATAGGCAGTCACCATAGCAGGTGGCATTTAGTACTCATAAGAGCTGGGGTGAAATCAGTCCAAGGATGATTTATGCTGACAAAAAATAGAATCAGTATATGGACAGTTCTAAAAGGAGGAAACATGAAATAAAGAGTTTGATTAAAAATATTTTATTTGAAATCTGAATTGTGAAAATTTTTAAAAAGAGTTTAATAGTTAAGGAATTTTAATTTTATTTCATCTGGAACTATAATCTAGGATTTTTATCAGTGTAAGAGCTCTCATTATGGGATTATAGAAATTCCCTTCACCATTGCAGATCAGAAATCCCAAGGGTTAGTAGAGACTGAGAGGTTAAATGAGTATGACTGAGGAAGTTTTTGAATCCAATTCTCCTTACCTCCAAAGCCAGGCTTATATCTACTATGCTACACTCATTGACACTTAGGATATTCGCCTATTATGTTCTAGGCTCTGTGCCTAAGCACTTTACAATTATTACCTCACCTGATCTTCACAACAAAGATGGGAGATAAGTACTGTTCTTCACCACATTTTGCAGTTAAGGAAGCAGATGAAGACAGAGATTAAGGGACTTGGCTAGAGTAACATAGCATAAGTGTTTGAATTCAAGTCTTCCTGACCAGGTTTGAAACTATATCTATTGTTCTACCTAACTTGTCTCTATGACACAGAAAATAAGATGACTTGAGAATTTAAACTGCAACACTATATGTTATTATTTGGAGAAGTGCTCTATTTTATCAATGCAACAAAAACTAATTCATAGGTAAAAAATAGAATAGAAGGAGAAATGATATATCTATAAAGATATATAGTTCAGTTCAATGTGAAAAATATTTTGAGTGCCTACTATATGCTGAACACTAAATTAATTATAATAATATGAAAACTATCTATATAATTTGCAGTGTTTCACTCCATTTTTTCATTCCAACCTTATGATAATCTGGATAATACATTTATTGTTATTCTTGATTGAAAAATAATGACTTTTTTTGAATCTTTGAATTTGATATTGTAATCAGACATCAATACGACCATTGGGTTTTTATGTAAAATTTCATATTTCTGCTCGATTGTAATCTAAGAGTGATACCAAGAGTGTTTGACCACAGTCCCATTTAACTCCTTCCACAGTAAGAATAACTAATATAGGAGGGAGGGAAGTGAAAAGAGCTGGCAATGCATTCCCCCCCAGCATATCAAGCAGGTTTTCATAAGGAAGCAGTGGTCATCAATCACTACCTCATTACCAACCTGTCATCTGGGCTGAGGCTAAATGTATTCTGGCTCTCTGCCATACTAAATGTTCAATGAAACATCCTTAAGGCTCTCCACAAGTTCAGCTGAAGTCGCACCCGCTATACATCAAAGAGGAACATTAGCGTTATCATAGCTTAATAAACAGGGCCATTCTGGCAATGTGATCCTGTGCTGGAGTCCTATCTACTATCCCCAGTATTATGCTGCTTAAATAAACAATCTCGCTGTCATGTGTGAAGTTTATTTAATGATAAATGCATGTAAAGATAATTAGTCATCCTGCTAGGGATACAGCTACCATCCTCTCCCAAGAAGGAACTGAGTAAGAAAGCAAAATGTTTTAAAGCACAAAAGAATGTTGTTTTTGAGTCTATCTTGAGATATTCACAATATGTGCATCTTCTCATTCAAAAACTTCTGCAAGAAAACTTTCAAGACAGATCATAACACCATCAATGACCTTCAAAATATCAGTGGATGTACATAGTTTCCCTTATTGACAATTGCCATGATCCCTTAGTGCCATACAAATCAGAGCTGAGACAGTCTCAGCATTTATGTCATCAATAGGGACCATTGTTTTCACACAAATAAATCCTGCCGCATTTATTAAGTTTAAAGTGGAGGTACATGGTTTTAAAAGGTACTGGGAGTTAATGTTGATGTTGTGATTCCTGATGAATCCCAAGTTAACCTTGAGAGCTGAAGTATTGTGATTTTATATGAATTATAAAGAAAATACATCCCAGGTCTAAATTATAAGATTATTTCTAAACATAAAATGTCAGAGTATTTCTTGACTAGTGCTGTAAAATGAGTCCACTAATGTCTAGTGGAAATGTCCCATTTTGTCTATTTCAGCTTTATTAACATGTACTCTGGAAAAGGGAGTTAGAATCCTATTGCTTGAATAACTTTTTTTTTAAGAGTCTGTAAAACATGCACTACTTCCCAAATATTCTTGAAGAGGACCAAAGTGATATTATGTTAGAGTCTAGTTCGTGTGCCTAATGTGGCTGATCAAACCAAAATGAACTTGGAATGTTCTGGCACGCATAGGAAACAAATAGTCTCTATGAACTTTGGGGATGGATTCTCTATCTTTGTATATCTCATATTTCTTTTTGAGCTAGTTAAATTATTTTGCTCACAAAATGCAGGACCTTCTCTGATGAGAGCATGCCATGCTGGGCAGTCCTGTGCCAGTGTCTCCCATGTCATAAATTCAAATTTAAAATGTTTTTTGGGGGGGTTCTTTTTTTTGCTGAGGTAATTGGGGATAAGTGACTTGCCCAGAGTCACACAGCTACGCAATGTTAAGTGTCTGAGATCAAATTTGAACTCAGGTCCTCCTGACTTCAGGGCAGGTGCTCTATCCACTGCATAAATGTAAATTTCTTAAGAGTATCAACACTGTCCCATCATTTTTCCTGACCACTTGCTCGGTAAGGTGCTAACTTATATTGGTAGAAGGAGTTTCCTTCCCCAGTAGGGGAGCTAATATGCTTATGTCCAAGGACTTAAAGGAAATGTGAATATAATCCCAGAGGGCAGAACTAGAACCAAAGGAAGGAAGTTACAAAGGGAGAAATTATGAATTGATTTAAAGAAAGAGGTTTCTGATAATTATAGCTTTCCAAACGAGCAAAGGCCAGGAGACCAGCTGCCAAATCTGTTGAAGAGTTTTTACAACTTAAATACTGGCTTTGTACATTGACTATAAAGTTCTGTTCCTGAATAAGTTTATCCTTTCACCCTACCTAATTGGTGAATAAACAAAGAAGAATTTAAGATATGATACTGATTCTTGTTACATTACACTGTCAATTAGGAGGCCCACCACAGACTAAGCAAAGCTTTTGATGGAAATGTTTATAGACCTACATGCATAGATAAATGTCATGTCATTCAAGGTAACAGCTTCTGAATGACAGTTTTGAGGTTAAAATGCAAGTGAGTCATCACTTGATTTATATTAACACAAATTATATTAATTTATAATACAAAATTATTTATACAATTTATATTTATATATACAATCTATATTATATAATACACTATACAAATAATTTATAATACAAAATAATATTTCAATAACATCACAGTTGGGGGATGGTAGTAGTATGGAGAAGACACAATCAAAACACAATTCCTAGAGAAAGAGAGAATTGCTTTGGTTTTTAAATACATATTCCAGCATGCTATTGACATCAAGTTATGTGTCACCATATCACTGGTAACACATGGATAAAGGGTCAAATAGATATAAGGAGAAAAACTAAATTATGTCATGGTTCAACTTATACTCTTAAAGCAAATCAATTCTAAAATAAAATGTGAGACATTTCAAAAATATTTTCTAAAACCTACCTGTCTAGGAAATTTGAATTACGCTGCTTTGAGTTTATAGCAAATCTTAATTTTTTTTTCTAGAAATCCATTTGAAATTTTAATAGTGATGGACCAAATCCACATTATCCAAAAACCTGCTTATATTCAACTTAATCCCACCGGGGCAATTCAGGACTTGTGTATCTTTCTATCCCCTTGGATACTTTCTTGGGTACTTTTCTCTTTCTTCCCTGCTTCTAGTGTCTCAGAAACATTCCTCAAATTAATGATTTCTGTGACAGTAAGGAAGCAGCTTTTAACTTTATGCAAACACTTTCATCCTCTATTTCTATCTCTTCATTTTCAAATTTCATAAGATCACAATAGAGTTGGAAGAGAACTCAAAGGTCAATAGACCTAACTTTTTAAAAGTGATCTCTTAAAAAAATTAAAATTAAAAAATTAAAAAAATAAACGGGATCTCTAAAGACAGTCTACAATGATTTCCTTTTCTTTTTAGCATAAAATTTTCTACTTCCCCATTCTTCCAACAATACTTTTTAGTTTTAGGACAACCTTTGTTATTTATTATTTTCATTTCTTCCATATTGTTTCAAAGTCCAATAATTTCTCTACATGATCAATAGGATTTTATTATTTTTTTTCATTTGCTAGTGTCAAACATTGCATAGGATGTGTTTACATTATGGCCAGAATATAAACAAACTCACTTTGTTAATAATAATAGCTAATATATTTGACAACTAACATAACTTTATATAACTATATTTTGTCCATATCATCTCAAAGTTTAAGATTTCCCATGCTTTTGAATTTTTCCATTTATATAAATTCTTGACTATCTTCAAAAATCTATGCTAGCTGATGGCACCTCATGTGCACTTATCTGCAAGTGTACCCTTAGTTATTTTTTCAAATGAGTTTGCTTTCTTGTGTTATTATCTTTCTTTCATCAAATATCTTGCCTATTTGCAAGTCTCTGAACAATCAGTAACACATAAAAGAAGCCCTTTCTTTTAAGCATATTCAATACACATTTTCTTTCTTGAAATCGCAATTCAAACTCCAATAAGCCTTAGACCATTTCCTTAATTAACTCCATTCAACCAAACACCTAACTTGCATGGTCATCCAACTTCAGTTTCCCCTCAACTCAACAAAAATGAATGGACATATTAAATACCTACAAAGTATAAGACAGTGTAATGGACCCAAGGACACAAACAATAACTATGGAATAAATGAATTTTAAAAGTACTTCTTAAGAGCCAAGTACTATGCTATCCAATATGCTAATCCACTCAAAAGAGACAGATTTCCTATTCAGAGCTAACATTGCAATGGAGAGAGATCCTACACAGGGAATGATGGTAAGAGAAGGTTAAAATAATAAGCATTTTAAGAAGAGCCAAGGAGCAATGGAGTGTTTCACCCTTTCCTTAAATAATTGATTACTGCTCCAAGAGATGGAAAGGAAGAAGTAGAAAGTGATAGAAACAGCATGAAAGGAAGGTAGCATTTCAGTGTCTGAGATTGGTGAAAAATAGTGAGGTCTCAGAAAAAGTACAATCTTTGCCATTCTTAAGGCATGTATATATTATTAGGAGCTGGTGTTCTTCACATAGAACATCTCATATTCCAACTCCATTAATTTCCACTGTTTTTACCCTGTGCCTGAAGTTCTCCCCCTCCTCATCCCTATCTATCTATTTCTGTGGCTTCATTCAAGTTCCAGCTAAAATGCTGTCTTCTCTCAGAGCCCTTTGCTCATAACTCTTGATGTTAGTAGTGCCTTCTATGTATAAATTATCTTCAGTTTATCCTATATAAACCTTATTTGTAAGTAATTGTTCATACACTGTCTTCCCCATTATACTATGACATCATTAAGATTAGGAACTTATTGTGTTGTTTGCTTGTTTTTATTTTTGCCTTTCTTTGTATCTTCAGTATTTACCAAGTAAATGATTGATGATTTTTTTTTTATTTGGAGGAGATTACATATACAGATAATTATCATTTAAGGGAAGGAGTTAATGGTAGCAAAGAAAAAAAAATAGACAAATTATATGGCAAAAATGTCAGAAATTGGGGCAGCTAGGTGGCGCAGTGGTTAGAGCACCAGCCCTGAAGTCAGGAGGACCTGAGTTCAAATCTGGTCTCAGACACTTCCTAGCTGTGTGACCCTAGGCAAGTCACTTAACCCCAATTGCCTCAGCAAAAAGCAAAAAAAAAAAAAAAAAAAAAAATTCAGAAATAAAACATTTTAATTAAGGAGACCAGAAAAGGTTTTAACTGAGGTGTCTTGCTGAGCCTTTGAAGAAGATGAGGATTCTGAGGAAAGGCAAAGAAAAGGAAGGGTATTCCAGGTAAATTTATGGAAACATGAGAAAGCATATTGAGTTTCGGGAAGATATATTCATAGCGTGTGGATGGAATGTAGATGTAAGGGAATTCTATGAAATAATTCTAGAAAGGTAGATTGGAGCCAAATTGAAGACTTCAGATGCAAGGCTAAGAACCCCCCACATTTGGATGAAAATATCATCATCTTGTAGCAAATCTAGTGATGAGTCTCTCAAAATATTGCTAAGACGATCCTTATAGGTATAAAGTTAATTTTGCAAGTCAAACTGGAAGCCTTTCTAACTTAGGAACTGCTAGAGCTCAAGATCTAAAGACATAGGCTTGAGTAATTGGTATCATTTCAGTGAGAAATCAGAAGTGGACTCTTGTGGAAATCTCAGATGAAAAATAAAGAACAATGACAATTAAAGTTTACTGAGATGCTATCATGTACATGACTCTATGGCAAGTGAGGAGAGAAAAGATCATTTCCCCAGGATCTCGAAGTTCGTAATGGGAAAAATATCAAGTACATAAGGAAAATATCATAGATGTATACGATAATGATATTTTACATTTTAAAAAGTGCTTTTGGAAAGATCTTTTACCTTAAATTACTTTAAAAATCCCTTTGTACTTTGGTGGGAGATAGGAGGGGAAACGGAATATCTAGAAACAGAAAGCAAACCCTACAATTTAAAATAAAAACACTGAGAATTAAAAATGTCTACAGTGATTGATATTTCCCATGAATACTGATAAACATGGCTTCATACACATTGCTACTTAACTGCAATATGTTTGTCAAGGTATAACCATATATACATGCATGCATGCATTTAAAGCAAAGTCAAAAAATCCAAGCAAGTGTTCCATATGCAAGTATATCCTATGATAAATATTTCTATATTACATAACCTAAAAAAGAGGAAAGAAAAATATCTTCAAATGCAGGAGCAGGTCTTTATTGATTTCTTCAAATGCACCTCCATGGAAACTAATGTAAATAAAATGATAGTGATTTAAACGCTTCTGAAATCTCCAGCTATATTCTTGGTTTTTTTTTTTTTTAACTGTATCTGACTCTGCTCCACTGGGCCATCATCTGCCATAGATGTGTCCTTCAGAGTAGCTGGCTGTATACCAAAAATCTCAACCAATTTGTATATTCAAAGCTCACTTCTTAAGCAGATGGGGGGAATGAGTCTATTTACTGTCAAAATTCAGCTTTGTAAAAGATCCTTGAGATGACTGTGGCTTGGCAAAGCAGCCCTGGAAAGAACTCAATTATATTTTTAAGTTGATTTGCTAACTGAGGATTTAAAAAATACATAATGTTGTGAGCTTTTTTTCCCTCCTTATGCAGTGTGAGAAAAGATAATTGCAAATCACACAAGAAGGGTAACTCTGAGTCTGCTTTGTGCCTATTGCTTCAATTCTATTCAGTTCAACAAATATTTGTCAATTTCCCAGTATATGCCAGCATAGGAAGATACAATAGGGAAATAAAGCAAAAAAAAAAGAGTCAATCCCCTTATAAACCATATGTTTTAATGAAATTTATGTCGTCCTATCTGAAATTAGGAGGATTTTATACAGTAATCTAAAATCAAATATGAGACAATGAAAAAAGGCAAAGAGTGAAGTACTCTAACATTTCCTACAAAGTTCTAAGATTCCTTATATCTGAAATTGAAATAAAAATAATTCTCTAACCTATCTCACATGGTTATAGTGAGTTTCAAATGATATGATAAATGTATGTAAAGAACTTTATAAATTTAATGTGCTAGATAATATTTCCTATAAATAGCTACCTCAGAGGTACATTCTAAAACACTTATTTTCATTGAAAGGAAGGAAGGGAAGGAAAGAAGAGAAGGAAGGGAAGAAAGGAAGAGAAGGAACAAAGGAAGGAAAGGAAAGGAAGGAAGAAATAAAGGAAAGAAGGAAGGCAGGAAGGAACAAAGGAAGGAAGGGAAGGGAAGGGAACGGAAGGGAAGGGAGAGGAGAGAGAAAGAGAGAGAGAGAGAGAGAGAGAGAGAGAGAGAGAGAGAGAGAGAGAAGGAGGAAAAGAGGTGAGGAGGGAAGAAAGAAAAAGAATAACAAAGAAAAAAGAAAAGGTTTTCTTGGTTTCTTATCCACTTGAATGTATAGATGAAAAATTCAGTCATATGATCCTTGTCAGAAGGCCATGGTTAAACTTAGAACAGTGCATGTCACATAGTAACCACTGCATTAATACTTGTTGACTGATGAACTGATTGATTGAATCCAGGAAGAAGGTGGATTCTTTCCATCATGGTTTGGAATCTCCTTCTGCCATAACCTTCCAAGATAGAAGGGAATAACTGAGCTAATTATCTAATTTAAAATTCCAGCCAGGATTTCACAAATAAAAAAAGAAAATGTAGAAAATATATTTTCTTACTTTGTTAGTTTATGTAATATAGAAATATTTATTATTCAAAATATTTTTATTTTGATGTTATTTTTTTCTGTTTTTTTTCTGGTTTTTGTTTGTTATTTCTCTGTCTCAGTCTCTCTCTGTCTCTGTTACACACATACACACACACACACACACACACGCACACACAACATCCCCAAAAGTCTTAGTGCAGAAAACAAAATAAAACACTAAGTGTGTAGGTTTTTGTGCATCTCTGCTGAAGTCCTATTCCAAAGTTTCTTTATGGAATCATCCTTGGCAAAGTTCACCCCAGAACATTAGGTATCAGTTCATGACCTTTTTTCAGCTGCAGAAGATTATATAGGTAATGTAGAAGGGTGTAAAGTCTAGGGTATAGAGGAAGTATTAATTCTAATGAAATCCTAGACACCTGAAATCCTAAAATAAATTTCTTCACACACACCTTTAGCAGTATAGTTCATTAGCTTTCACTGTACTTATAACTCAGTAAACATGTTTTGGGGAAAAGTAAAATCACACAAATGGTGTGCACAATTAAGTGGATATCACACATAGAAGGTCTGTATATAAGTACATTTTAGTTACCAAGGCACATACCACTTACATTTAATTCTAGTGAACTAGTATGTATAATATTATTTCTGACTCTTGGGTATATATATCATCTGGGGGTTTCTTGGCAAAGATACTGGAGTGGTTTGCCATTTCTTTCTCCAGCTTATTTTACAGATGAGGAAACTAAGGCAAACAGGATTAAGTGACTTGTTCAGGATTATATAGCTAGTAAGTGTCAGGGGCCAAATTTAAACTCAGGGCTTCTTGATTCTAGTCCTGGTGGTCTATCCACAGCAACTAACTGTCCCTGTTTATCAAATAGCAAGGAACAAAATCAAGTTAGATACACTCAGAAAATGGGAGAGTTTTCAAATTTTATTACATGATAGTAAAAGTGAAAACAATGCATGCTTTTTCTACATATTCAATTAAGTTTTCAAACCTTAATGGTGTCATATATGAGCATTCATACACATCATGGAAGGGATGTTCTAAGTATATACAATTAATTCATTTTTGTTAATAAAGCATATGTTCAATTTTAATAGTTGTATATGATACAAAATTTGAACATTTAAGGAATGTTACAGCACATTAAGTTTAACCCTCATTTATGTCTTGGATGATAGATGCAAGAATTCCAACTGAGTAGATTTTATGAACCAGTTAAATGATTTGTATTCAGAACAGCATTAAAAATCCCCATGACAAAGTGTACTCGAACAAAAATACCCTGCTTGTGACACATCCTTTACAAGTAATGTGTTTTCATTTTTCACATGTTGCATCTCATTTATTTTATTCAGGCACACATACTTAAATCTGCAAGATACGGCAAGCTTCCAATACCTTTGCAATAATAAATCACTTCTTGCAGATGTTTTCAACCTGCTGTAAGGCTGCTGTTCATTAATCAAACATTATCAGTTTCTATCAGTGCCCAGTGTTAAACAGAAAATGCACTTCATTTTGAGTTTTGACTTTCATTCACTGGTTAGTCTCTGACCCCACAAAACTTACTGGTTAAATTTTAGAAAGATGAACCCCCCAGGGAGCAATAGATTTGGGTGTAAGGAATTCCACATAACATTGTTTTTATCCTTTCACATAGCATTATAATAGGCAGAAATCTGATCAGATGCCAAACATTTGCTGTTTAGAGATATTCTTCAAAATTATCCTCACATGGAAAATAAAAAATAATCAAACACTAAACTAATTGAATTTTTAGGCACATATCTGTCCTACTGAAACTTTATGCCTTTGGCATAATATACATAATGAGGTATAGCTTTTTTACTTAACACAAATGATTCAAATAGAAAAAAATATAGAAAATAGTAAATTTCAAGTTTTTCCACGCCATCCTTTTAAGAATAAAAGGAAGACATAACGTGGGACAGACATATAGAAATAACAAGTGATCTTACTGTGACAATTTACTACCACTACAATTCTTACAAATAAAACTTCATTATGTGTCAACTTACATAGGATAGAACTATTTATTGCCTTTCTTGAAAATATCTTCAAAATCCAAATATTACTTAAATAAGTATATTAAAAGTAATTTAATTCCCTTTCATAAAAAAGTCAGTTTTATTTTGAATTTCCTATTATTTAAATCTTTTCTTTTAGACTAGGAATAGGAATATTGAAAGATTGAATTAAATAGGGGCATTCTTTTGCAGTGAAGACAAGTTGTGGAAACTGCAGATCTGAATTTGGATCCCAGTTCTGCTAATTACCTCCATAAAAAGAGTCTTGAACTTGGTCCCTAAGGCCACTTAAAGATAAAAATGCTATGATCCTATAAACACAAATGTTTAATTCAAAAAGTGCCTTAATAAACCACGTTCAAAAACAATAATGTGGCTTGACACAAAAGTTAACTTTAAAGGAATTATGTTTCACTTTTATTCTTCTCAATATACACTTTGAAACATTTCTAAATAATCTTTAAATTGGATGATGAGGTAGAGGCACAAAGACCTGAATTCAAATCCAGCCTCATACACTAGCTGTGTGACTCTGAGCATGCTATCTCAAGAGAAGGAAATAGCAAACCACTGCAGTTATCTTTTTAAAGAAAACCCTAAATGGTGTCTGACTGAACAACAACAAGCTAATTATATGACAAGTCCATTCAAAAAGAGAAAGAATGACCCCAATGGACATTGTCCTGACCAAACTGTATTTGAAGTATGAGATATATCATATCTTTACCCTGGAAAAATTCAGTTAACTTCTCCCAACCTCAAGGTTCCCAGGTATAAAGTAGAGATAATCAGAACATCTATATTATGAGGTTGTTGTGAACATCAAATGAGGCAATTGCATAACATTTTTAGTTAGTATAAAATACTACACAGCTGTATACTATAAAGCACCACATACCTATTTTTAACAAAGGAACTTATATGTTACATTTTTGTCTGTAAGCTAGATAAGAAATATATTTTGGGGAGAACAGCAAGGTGTCCCTCAAATATTGACAGGTCCAAATGTGATCTGACCTGATCAGGCTGCAACTGGAATTCTATATTAATTTGCAGCTATTTTAAAAAGGCTGATGATAGACCAGAACATATTTGGGAGGGGAAAGGATCTTCCCATGCCACATAAAATAGGTTGAATGGATTATTGAAGATTAACTTTGATAAAAAAACAACAATAAAAGAATAATGAAAAGATATGTAAGCTATCCTCAATTATTTGAAGAGCTATCATGTGGGAGAGAGCTCCATCATATATATCTCAGTCAGGCTTATGACCTCAGTGTCATCATTCATCCCTCAATTGAACTCACCCCATATGTTATTTTTCTTACCACCTTGTCATTTCTACCTTCAGTGTATGATTTCTATATGTTATCTACTTTCTACTCACACAAGTGCAAATCCTGGTGTAGGCTCTCATTATCTAATGTGTTATATTATTATAATAGCTCTCTGGTTAGTCTTTCTGTCACACATATTTTCCCATTCCAGTCCATCCTCCATATGTCAAAATGATTTTCTGAAATTCATTCTGTTGGATATCCATCACCTGTATAAACCTGGCCTCTTTCTCAATTTCTAGATTTTACTTTGCTTTTCTTCAAGTACTTGACAATTCAAAGACACTGATCCTCTCATTTGTGATCCTCTCTCTTAACTGCATGACTTTTCCATAGTTCTCTCCAATATCTGAAATGGTCTCTCTTCTCATCATCTTATTGATCCCTACATTCCTTCAAAATTCAACTCAAATGTCAGCAAAATCCCAGGCAAAATGCTAAACTTTATTAATGGCTAAATTATTTAATGGTTAAATAATAAAAGTCAAATATGAATAAGAATTAATATACTAAAAACTACTAGGCATTTATAATTTTTAGGCCTTGGCAGTTAAGAGTTTTATATTAAATACTTCCACTTTTATAACAAAACAAAACAACAACAGCAATAACAAATCTCTTTACAACAAACATTGCTGCCAAATTTTTAAATGCAAGGAAACACCTGGAGAAATAGCAATATACAATGTGGTCCTAAAATACAAAATATTATTGTTGTATAAGAAACGATCAGGAGGATGATTTCAGAGAGGCTTGAAGAGACTTGCACAAACCGATGCTAAGTGAAATGAGTAGAACCAGGAGATCATTTTACATGGCAACAAGAAGACTATACAATGATTAATTCTGATGGATGTGGCTCTCTTCCACAATGACATGATTGGGGCCAATTTCAATGATCTCATGATGAAGAGAGAGATCTATATACAGAAAGAGGACTGTGGGAACTGAATATAGATCAGAACATAGCATTTCACTCTTTTTGTTGTTGTTTGCTTGCATTTTGTTTTCTTATCCATTTTCTTTCCTTTTTGCTCTGATCCTTCTTGTGCAGCAAAATAATTGTACAAATATGTTTACATATATTGGATTTAACACATATTTTAATAAGTATAGCATATATTGGATTGCTTGCCATCTAGAGGAGGGAGTGGGGGAAAGGAGGGGAAAATTTGGAACACAAGGCTATGCAAGGGTCAATACTGAAAAATTATCCAGGGCAGGTAGGTGGCCCAGTGGGTAGAGCACCAGCCCTGAAGTCAGGAGGACCTGAGTTTAAATGTGATCTCAGGCACTTAACATTCCCTAGCTGTGTGACCCTGGGCAAGTCACTTAACCCCAATTGCCTCAGGAAAAAAGCACAAAAAAAAAGAAAGAAAGAAAAATTATCCAGCATATGTTTTGAAAATAAAAAGTTTTCTTTGACAAAATCCAACACCCTTTCCTATTAAAAACACTAGAGAGTATAGGAATAAATGGGCTTTTCCTTAAAATGATCAGTAGCATCTATTTAAAACCATCAGCAAGCATCATATGTAATGGAGACAAACTAAAACCATTCCCAATAAGATCAGGAGTGAAACAAGGCTGCCCACTGTCACCATTACTATTTAATATTGTATTAGAAATGTTAGCTTTAGCAATAAGAGAAGAAAAAGAGATAAAAGGAATCAGAGTAGGTAATGAAGAAACCAAATTATCACTCTTTGCAGATGACATGATGGTATATTTAGAGAACCCTAGAGACTCAACTAAAAAACTACTAGAAACAATTCACAACTTTGGCAAAGTTGCAGGATTCAAAATTAATCCACATAAATCATCAGCATTTCTATATATTACCAACAAAGTTCAGCAGCAGGAGATACAAAAAGAAATTCCATTCCAAATAGCAGATGATAGGATAAAATATTTGGGAATCTATCTGCCAAGGAAAAGTCAGAAACTATACGAACTAAATTACAAAACACTTTCCACACAAATAAAATCAGACCTAATCAATTGGAAAAATATTAAGTGCTCATGGGTAGGCAGAGCGAACATAATAAAAATGACAATACTACCCAAACTAATCTACTTATTTAGTGCCATACCAATCAAACTCCCAAGAAATTATTTTACAGATCTAGAAAAAATAGTAGCAAAGTTCATTTGGAAGAACAAAAGGTCAAGGATTTCAAGGGGATTAATGAAAAAAAAGGCAGATGAAGGTGGCCTTGCTGTACCAGATCTAAAACTATATTATAAAGCAGCGGTCATCAAAACCGTTTGGTACTGGATAAGAAATAGAGCAGTGGATCAGTGGCACAGGATAGGTTATCAGGACAACCTAGGCATTAACCTTAACAATCTAGTGTTCGATAAACCCAAAGAACACAGCTTTTGGGATAAATACTCTCTATTTGGCAAAAACTGCTGGGAAAATTGGAAACTAGTGTGGAAGAAATTAGGGCTTGACCCATACCTAACACCACATACCAAGATAAGATCTAAATGGGTTCATGATCTAGATATAAAGAGGGACTTTGTAAGCAAGTTAGAGGAACGTAATATAGTTTATCTCTCAGACCTGTGGAGGTGGAACAAATTTATGTCCAAAGAAGACTTGGAACTCCTAATTGAACACCAGATGGATAATTTTGACTATATTAAGTTAAAAAGTTTCTGTACAAACAAAACAAATGCAGACAAGATTAGGAGGGAAGCATCTAATTGGGAAATCATCTTTACATTCAATGGTTCTGATAAAGGCCTCATTTCTAAAATATATAGAGAATTGTCTCATATATATAAGAATTCAAGCCACTCTTCAATAGATAAATGGTCAAGGGATATGAACAGACAATTTTCAGATGATGAAATTAAAACCATCTCTAGTCATATGAAAAGTTGCTCCAAATCACTATTGATCAGAGAAATGCAAATTAAGACAACTCTGAGATACCACTACACACCTGTCAGATTGGCTAAAATGACAGGAAAAGATAACGATGAATGTTGGAGGGGATGTGGGAAGGCTGGGACACTAATACATTGTTGGTGGAACTGTGAATGGATCCAACCATTCTGGAGAGCAATTTGGAGCTATGCTCAAAAAGTTGTCAAACTGTGCATACCCTTTGACCCAGCAGTGTTTCTACTGGGCCTATATCCCAAAGAGATCTTAGAGGAGGGAAAGGGACCCACCTGTGCAAGAATGTTTGTGGCAGCCCTTTTTGTAGTGGCTAGAAACTGGAAACTGAAGGGATGCCCATCAATTGGAGAGTGGCTGAATAAATTATGGTATATGAATGTTATGGAATATTATTGTTCTGTAAGAAACGACCAGCAGGACGATTTCAGAGAGGCCTGGAGAGACTTGCATGAACTGATGCTGAGTGAAACGAGCAGAGCCAGGAGATCATCATGCACAGCAACAACAGTATTAAATGATGATCAATTCTGATGGACATGGCTCTCTGCAATAAAGAATTGTCTCAAACCAGTTCCAGTTGTTCACTGAAGAAAACCATATACACCCAGAAAGAGGGACATGAAATATGGACCACAACGTAACATTTTCATGATCTCTATTGACATTTGCTTGCATTGTGTTGCCTTTCTCTGATTCTTTTTTTTTTTTCTTGTAGATAGGATTTTTCTTGCATAACTTCTCAAGCATTTCAACATTATTAACATGTAGTGGACTTCCTGCCATCTGGGGGAGGGGAGGGGACTGGGGGTAAAATTTGTATTGGAAAGCTTTGTAAAGATCAAGGTTGGGGAACTACCCATACATATGTTATACAAATAAAAAGCTTAAAATAAATAAATAAATAAATAAATAAATAAATAAATAAATAGATAGATAGATAGATAAATAGATAAATAGATAAATAAATAAATAAATAAGAAAATAAAAAGTTTTATTTTTTTTTAAAAAAGAGAAAAAATGTTACCCCAGTGCCTTACCACAAACAGAAGGCACCTCTTTTTCACTAGGATGACTTCTTTTTGAAGTACAGTATTACAATATTCTTAAGCTCATTTATATCACAGAAGATTTTTTAAAAGTTACTTTTGGTGGTATTTGTTGAAACACAGTGGCTGTCATGGCTTCCAAGTCATAGAATTAAAGCATCTCAGAGTTCAAAAGGCTATTTTTTTTTAAAAAGAAGTATATTTCTGGAATTCAACAAAGTTGGAACTGCTAATAGAAGAAAAGCATCCAAATTCCAAAATAAGAATGAATATTTAAAAAAGATAAATTGACCAGATTAATGGAAGAGAAAATAAATAACTTAAATAGTACCATTTTAGAAAAACAAATTGTACAAGCTATTAATGATCTCCCTAAGAAAAAAAAAAACTTCTTGAGTCAAATGAATTCATAAGTGAATTCTACCAAACATTTAAATACAATTAATTCCAATACTATGTAAACTATTTGGGAAAATAGGTAAAGAAGTTATCCTGCCAAATTCCTTTTATGACACAAATATGGCACTGATATCTAAAAGAGGAAGAGCCAAAACAGAGAAAGAAAATTCCAGACCAATCTCCCCAATGAATACTTATGCAAAAATTTCAAACAAAATATTAGTAAACAGATAATAGCAACATATCATCAAGATAATACACTATGACCATGTGGGATATATGCTAGAAATGCAATGCTTGTTCAATATCACAAAACTATTACCATAATCTACCTTATGAATAACAAAACTAACAAAAATCATATGATCATCTCAATCAATGGAAAAAAAGCTTTTGATAAAATACAGTAACAATTCCTATTAAAAACACTAGAGCATAAAGATAAAGAGAGCTTTACTTAAATTAACAAGCAGTATCTATCTAAAACCAACAACAAGCATTATTCCTTGAGAACAGGAGAAAAGCTGGATGCATTCCCAGTAAGATCAGATGTGAATCATTATCACCACTAGTATTCAACATTGTACTAGAAATGTTAGCTTTAGCAATAAGAAAAGGAAAAAAAAATAAAGGAATTAGAATAGGCAAGGAGGAAATGAAACTATTATTTTTTGCAGATGACATGATGATATACTTAGAGAATTCTAGAAAATCATCCAAAAACCTATGGAAACTATGCATAGTTTTAGTAAAGTTGTAGGATATAAAATAAACCCACATAGATCATTAACATTTCTATATGTTACTGGCAAAGCCCATCAGCAAGCAAAAGAAAGAAATTCCACTGAAAATTACTGCAAACAAAGTAAAATATATGGGTTTCTACCTGCCAAGACAAACCCAAAACTATATGAACATTATTACAAAACACTTCTCACATAAATAAAATCATTTCTAAACAACTGGAAAACTTTCAATTGCTCCATGGTTAGGTTGAGCTAATATAATAAAAATGACAATTCTGCCTAAATTGATCTACTTGTTCAGTGCCATATCAATCTGCCAAAAATTATTTTATAGAACTAGAAAAAATAATTACAAAATTAACCTGGAAAAATCAAAGAATATGAAGGGAATTAATAAAAAAAAATACAAAGGATGATGGCTTAGCAGTACCAAACATAAAACGTATTATAAAGCAGCAGTCATCAAAACCATTTGTTACTGGTTAAGAAATAGAATGGTAGATCAGTGGAACATATTAGATACACATAACACAATAATCATAGCCAATAGCAATCTATTTTTTGAAAAATCTCCACACTCCAGCTTCTGGAATAAGAACTCACTATTTTATAAAAATTGCTGGGAAAACTGAAAAATTATATGTCAGAAACTCGACAAAGTCCAACATCTCACACCCCATACCAAAATAAGGTCAAAATGAAGACATGATTTGGGCATAAAGGATGATAACATAAACAAATTATGAGATCAAAGGATAATTTAGCTATCAGATCTGTGTCAAGTCATTCTCCAATTGATAAATGGTCAAAAGAAATGAACAGAATTTTCAGATGACAAAATTAAAGCCATTTATAGTCACATGAAAAAATGCTCTAAATTACTATTGATTAGAGAAATGTAAATTAAAATAACTCTGAGGTATCATCTCACACCTGTCAATGTGTCTAAGATGATGGGGAAAACTAATGATAAATTTTGGAGATGTGGGAAAACTGGGACACTAATGCAATTTTGGTGGAGTTATGAAATAATCCAACCATTCTGGAGAGCAATCTAGACTATGCCCAAAGAGCTATGAAAGTGTGCAGACCCTTTGACCCAATGACCCAACAATGTTATTACTGGGTCTGTATCCCAAGGAAATAATAAAGGAGGGAAACGACATACATGCAAAAATGTTTGTAGTAGCTCTTTTTGTGATAACAAAGAATTGAAAAATGAGCAGTTGCCCATCAATTGGTGAATAGCTGAATAAGTTGTGTTATATGAAGTTAATGGAATATCATTGTTCTATAAAAAATGATGAACAAAGTAATTACAGAGAAGCCTGGAATAATTTACATGAACTGATGTTGAATAAAACAAGCAGAACCAAGAATACACTGTACAAAAATGTGTGACGATCCACCATGAAAAACTTGGTTCTTCTCAGTGGTTCAGTGATCCAAAGAAATTTGGACAGAAAATGCCATCTGCATCGAGAAAAAGAATTATAAAGACAATGTAAATGAACACATGCTATGTTCACTTCTTTTTTCTGTTTTGTTTCTTTCCCATGGTTTTTCACTTTTGCTCTGATTTTCTCTCCCAACATGATTCAAAAAGCAATGTGTATTAAAAATAAACAAATGTTAAAAAGTATATTTCCAGAATCCAACAAGATCAAAAGAAGTAAAAGTTAGAATGCCTAATAGAAGCAAAAGTAAACATATTCATAAATAAGTTAGTTTTTCAAATTGGCAAAATCAGGCATTATACAACAAATAAACACATTTCTTTTTCTTCTGAAAAGTAGTGGAATGAATATAAGTGAATATATTGAATGAATATATGAATACAAATATTTGTATCACTTTCCATTTTTTATCTAGAACCAACGAGTGGCTTCCATTTAATGGGACTGATGTCTAGGTTTTGCTAGCAGGTTTATAGATACTTGCTTTCTAATTTTAAAAATTTTATCTGAAAATGGAATTTAAAGACCTAAAAAAAAACCTAAAGCCAGAAAATATGGCATACTTTTCCCTTCTATGATAAAATAACTTTTTAAACAAGACCACTGTTTTATCAACTAAGCCCTATGTTTTGTCAGTTACCCCACAACAACTTTTTTCAGGAATTATTTTGAGTCAGGCATTGTACTAAGCAGTAGGAATGCCAACACAAGCAAAAAGAGCTAGTCTCTGCCTTCAAAGAGTTTACCTTCTAATGAGGGAAGACAACCTTTAATAAGAAGCTGAGAAGTCATGTCTTATTCCCCAGAGAATATTTCATCTTCAGGGTAACAAGGATGTTATAAAAATAGATAAGAAATAAACCTAAATTAAACTTATTTTAAGGCATGAATTATTCTCTGAAAAATCTGTTCTTTATAATAATGACAATATTTTGCCACATGCTGAATTTCAGAAAGTAATCTTTAGGGAGATCAGGATTAACTTGGAAATTTTTCTAATTCCTTTGGACTGAATTTGAATAGAACAGAAGAATAAATTTCTAGGTGACAATTCTCTTTCTTTTCCCTACCTTCTTATAACTAAGTGAAATACTCCTAGGCATGTGTTATTATTAAGAGAATTAAAGTCCAGCATTCCACATGATTGTAGCTGCATTCAATGAAAGTTTAATAATAAATCATTAAACCCCAACTCATTCTTTATTAATGTATACATGAGCCATCTAACCTCTGATCCTTTAAAAGATGCAAACATTTAAAATTATAAATTTCATTTTAACCTAAATCTACCCACCCAAAAGTGGGTATCATTCACTAAAGTTTGGGTTTTATTTAACATATATTTTCTAAATAATGAACTAACTATTTTTGTGTAGTTACGTTTATAAGTACTAAAAGATTCTTTCCTAACAAAGAACACTCAAATCTCTACAGTAATCAAAACTTATATTGCTTTCTCCTCTACATAATAAAAGTATCAATGAGAGAATAAGTCAGTAACATTCTCCCTTAATCAAAAATATACTTATGACAAAAATTATTTTAAAAGTGCTATTTGCAAAGATTCTAATAACCTGCCTATGGAATTCTGTTGACCCTCAAATTTTCATCAATGAACTTTCTCAACAACTTATAATTACATTCTACTAATTAGAGCTTGTGAAATCTATAATGGTTTGAATTTTTTAAGTTCATAGAAGAATGATTAATTTTCTTGGATAAATTTTGTCAAAAGAATAATTTATGAAACTGAAATATCATATTAATAAAATTTCACTTTTCCATTTCCTTACTTGTATTCCTAACATTTTGTGAGCTTCACATGCCTATAATCTTCACTTTCAGGAAAGGCTAAGACTGGTTGGTGGATTGTTTGAGTTTAAGATTTCTGAGCCTCAGTGGAGCTAAAACACATGGGATGTCCACAAAGTCTGCCACCAATATGGTACTCTCAGAAAAGTAGGAAGTCAACAGGTGGTGTAATGAAGGGTGAGCCAGCCTAGGAGTAAGGAAGATTGTCCCCTTACCTCATGACTCCAGCTAACTTTGGTGGCCTGACATTAGTGTAATTTTTACCCTTCCTTTTAGACTCTAAAAGAGCTTCTGTATTGAGATCCAATTAAAAAAAAAAAGATTTTGTAAGTTATCTATGATACTTATGAACCAAGAAGTCAAAATCTTTCTTTTTAAAAACAAATCTGTAAGATAAGATTTTAGAAAATAGTTCTACTCCTTTTGTGTCTATTTATGTGAGTGCGTATGTGTATATCTGTATTAGTGTTGTTAACAGTACAATTTTTTTGATGTTTTGTTGAATATTTTGTAATATTTACTTTATTTTTGCAAATGTATTTTCTCATTTTAAGCCGACATTTCTAAAATCAGTATCGGCATTCATGTAATGAATACTAACAATAAACATAGTTTATTTGTTTTTAACTAGTTGCAAGGGTAATCTTTCTGTGCAATCTGTTAAGATTCCCTAACGATTATACTCCATATTTCAATTGTACCAATACTAGAACAATATTAGTAGAGAATTATGCAATGATTTGTTTTCATTTGTGACTAATGTCAAATTTGATTCTATGTCTTTAGAGATGCAGCAGAGCATGGAAGATATTATGCCACGGGAACTCTGTGAGGCAAACATTATACATCTCTATTGATGATATATTAAGCAACCAATTATTTCCCAAAGTGTGCTAATTATGATTCCTGAGCGTAAGTTGAAAGAAAGCACCTCAATATCTACCCTGCTATATGACAGAAGGTAATTTAAGTTTCTCATAGCTGTATCTACTATTACAACTCAAGACAAAAGCAAAGAGATGAATTGGAGGTGCAAAAATGAAACATGAATCTCAGACAGGCCATATGAATTTGATTTGCTCAACAAGTTATTTGTTAAAAGAGAGAGATTCTATATGAAAAGGAGTGAATTAGTGGGCAGTAATAGATAGGTCTTAAAATCAATCAATAAAATATGTTTTTAAAATGTATGTAAAAGACAAAATAGAAGTGTAGAAGTGGACAAAAGAATAATTTTTATTACTTATCTTTAAAAAAAATTAGAAAATTATTTTCTTTTATCATCCATTTTACATATAGGAAGGTGTGTTGTAGATTTTAAGGTTATAAAACACATATTTATGTATATAATATTGTTTTTGAGTAAAATTACATAATGCAATTTATATATCTATGTATTTGCATATTTATTGAGATGAAAGTCAAATGGTGATTAATATCATGTTGTACAGTCAGGCTCAAATCAGTGACTGCCATGCATTTGGCACAGTGAATACGAAGAAATATTGTTCTGTAACTTAGGGATCCATCTGCCATTGGCTGACATCATTAGCATTTGGAGTTCTTCCTTTTAGGTTTCAAAAGAGCTCCCCCATGCTATATGCCAGTCCAATTTATCTGTTCTTTAGTAATGCATGGCATCAGAGTTTGAATCTCTGCTTGTCCAATCTAAGTCCCTGTATAGATTGGTATTCTAATGGAAATCATGCTGTACCTAAAAGTACCAACTCATTGTCATTATCAACTCAAAAAGTATGAAGAGTATATACTACAGTAGGACCTGTCTTCAAGAACCTGAGTTCCCAACACAAAATATGTCCTATTTTTTTTTTCCACCAATAGAAACATTCTCCAGGGTGGAGATGGATGATTCTACAATTGTACTTTGGAATATATTTAACAAAAATCAAGCTGCTTCTAAGCACAATTGGTTAAAATGCTACTTTTCCAACATAAAAGGTAGTGTATTCAATAGTGTTTTAGCAAATAGCATATTTTGCTTTAGTAATTTCCTAAATGGAGTAATTTAATGGCTCAACAGAGCTAATGTACTTTCCAAGTACCCAACTTACAGTAAATCTGAAAGCCACATAAAACTGGGGAAAACTGACAGTGCTTCTTTGTCCACTTTAGTTTTAAATGCTTATAGAGTTGTTACTTTTGTCATTTCTCTGGAAGTTTCATTTGATAAACTAATTATAGGTTCTCATTGACAAGAAGATCAAAATAAAGCATTATATATATTTTTAAAAAACATTTACTTGCTGTGATGGCCAAAGTATGCACATTTACAGCAATGATCTTTTTTTTCTCTGCTAAATATAATATACAATAATTACTTTGGCTCCTAACTTTCTACAATTACAAAAGTGAAATATCCTCCCAACTAATTTAACCCCTCATATTTAATCCCCATATTAAAACCCAGTTCCCAATTTAAAATGAGTCAAATTTGTTTGTTTCCATTCCCTTGCCCTTTTAAAAAACTATTTTCTTTCCTCCCTCCCTCCTTCCTTCTTTCCCTCCTACCTACTTTTCTTCTTTCTTTCCTTCCCTTCCTTCTTATACACCAATCTTATCCTTCTCATAATTGTATTTCTTCCCAGAAAAAAGGAACTGATTGTTGATCATTTTTATATCCTTTTGTTGATATGATATACTAAATATAACTCAGACTTAGTTTCATTAGATGTGTGGATAGGAATATATCAGATTCCCCCCCTCTATGGTAGATACATTATGAAAGCAATAATACATGATATTTTTAACTGTAGATAACTGAACCATGATATAAAGAACAATCTGAAGCCTGGATCAGCTATAGTATCTAAAACAATGAGTGCTTATTGCTTACATCTAAGCTCTGTTTTAGTTAAGGGATGCAATTACCCATAAATTATACCTAAGCAGTGTTACCCTAAGCTTCTTTAGTTTTATAGGTACCAGCAGATATGATGTGCAAGAGAATTTGTGAGAATTACATTGCATTAGGTTGTCAAGGAAGTGTGATTCTTTAAATTTAAAAAAAAAGCCATAACAATCAAAACTAAGAAGTTGACCCTATATTCTCAAAATAAGCCACAGACCAGCCCTTTTTGTAATGGCAAGAAACTGGAAACTAAATGGATGCCCATCAGTTGGAGAATGGCTGAATAAATTATGGTATATGAATGTTATGGAATATTATTGCTCTGTGAGAAATGACCAGCAGGACGATTTCAGAGAGGCCTGGAGAGACTTGCATGAATTGATGCTGAATGAAATGAGCAAAACCAGGAGATCATTATACACAGCAACAACAATACTATATGATGATCAATTCCGATGGACATGATTCTCTTCAACAGTGAGATGATTCAAACCTGTTCCAATTGTTCAGTGATGAAGAAAGTCATATACACCCAGAGAGAGGGATATCAATGTGGACCACAACATAACATTTTCACTCTTCTTGTTGTTGTTTGCTTGCATTTTATTTTGCTTCTCTTTTTTTTCTTATGCAGCACCATATTTGCATACACATAATGGATTCAATATATATTTCTACCATATTTAACATATATTGTACTACTTGCCATCTAGAGGAGGGTGTAGAGGAAAGGGGGGAATTAGAACACAGGGTTTTGCAAGGGTTAATGTTGAAGAATTGTCCATGCATATGTTTTGAAAAATAAAAAGCTTTAATAAAAGGAAATTAAAAAAAAAGACTAAATCACAGACAAGGCTATTATTTTTTCAATAATTAGTCTAAATTTTCTAAGTGGGAAGGAGAGAGGAGAAGGTATTTTAAACATAATGTAGCATAGTAACCAGATGAATCAACTTAAATGATAAATGCATACATTTAGTGAACTTTATATAACTCAGAAAAAATTACTAAGGATTTTGGTTTGTTTCCATTTCAAAAGGCTTGGGATATCATATATCAAAAAAAAAAGGTCCAGACTCATCTAATTAGTTTTTATTCATGGGAAGTGAATTTTTGAAATCATATTGGCCTTCCTGTAGCTTTTCTGATACCCATTAGTAGGTTCTACCACAAATGTAAGGTCACTGCAATGAACTGCTCATTTAAAACATATACTTTAAATAATAGAAATTAACTGAAATGATTTTTTTAAAAGCCACTTTTTAGTGATTCTCCTAAGCATGTTTTGGTATATCTGATAAATTGGTTCAACTTTTGCCTAGTAAAAGCTACAGTGTTTTTACTGTTTTATATATTTCCCAGAACTCTAAAGCAATATATAAAATACTTCAAAGAATAAAAGTAACATGAAAACATGAAAACATAATGTTCATTTCATAGGAGAGGAAATTAGAAAAATTCACAATGCAAACCATTATTATAAATGTATTTTTAAATAAATTACTTTGGATGAAAGAAGTGTATAAACTATATAATAGGTTACCATGGTGAAAAGTATTTTTATATAAAGATAAGACCATAATGGTTAGTGAAGGCCATATGTTATATTCTTATATGTTCAGTGAATCTAGCTAATCTGTTAAAATTTAAAAAAAAACTCAATAATGCATATTTTGCTTGCTCAGTTTAAGAAGATATATCATTTAAGTATGGTCAAAGAAAAGGGAAAAAATGGAAAAATGAAAAAACTCAATTTACATGACCATATAAAGATAGGAGGGTTTTTTAAGTTGCCAAAAAAAATGCATTTCCAGAAAGTTTTCAAAAAGCAAATATCTGATGGGAATCTGAAATCTCCTGGGAATCAGCAGTGAACATACAAAAAAAAAAAAAAAAAAGAAAGAAACAAATGAATCCAGTTGATTTTGAAAAACAGCCTCCCAAATTCTAAACCAATAATACTCACGTATCACAGAATCTCAATATCATCTAACATTTCTTAGGATAGCATCAATTACTTCCCAATCATCCAGCCTAATTTCTGAATTCCAAGATGTCTCCTAAATTTTCATGTCTATCTTTTTATTCCTACAATTTCTACAACTGCTTGTATGGAAATTGATTAATGATAACTTAAAAATTGAATATGAATCCAGTAAATAAGGCATGGGATTTACCCCATAAAGAAAAGTCTAACTTTGTAATTTCATATAAAAATATTCTTGAGACCACCATGAATGCTAAAATTTAGTTCACTCTTGGTTAGCCACATATGGGTTATTCACAGAAAAAAACAAAAAAAACCTTACTTCAAATGTCAGCCAATTTGCTTCTTGCCTTTCCCCACATCAGCTTCATATACTTTGTACATGGGCTAAAGAAATCACTTAGTCATTTTGCCCACAAAAAAAATAACTAAAAATGTAAATATGAGTTTGGAGAACGGCATTCCAGACACAAGTGATTTGAGTTTGTCTGATGCTTCAGAATACTCATGCTACTTCTTTCCTCCAGGTGCCCAAACAAAATTAACAGACACAGTCTGATATACTGCCATTTAGACTTTGGGTATAATTCATGAAAATGTTGCATTTGACCTAATTTTTATAAATCAAGTCATCTATACTTAAGGGACCCATTTAAAGAAATAAAGGTAATCTTGTTGCAGAGTCAAGAATCCTTTACTTTGTGTTTTTGTGAGTTGTTTCATATTTCCTCAAAATTGTACATAGTTATAAGCACATTTTAAAGCTTTTTGAGGTACTAAGTAGCACCAAAAGCTCCCTTCACATACACTAAAGAAAGTTCAACCTTGCTTAACTCCATGCAATATCTAGGGATGGTAGCTCTAGACCTCTATCAGCCAGCAGTTAGAATGCTGTGCTAATGAGGTTCAATCCCCAAGTGAGCTAGTTAGCTTCCCTTTTTTCTATGACCGCATACTGCATCCCTAACCCCAGCCAGCTGTCATATAAATACATGCTGTTGGTCAAAAGCAGGATGGAGGACAACTGCATAATCATCACTCAAAGCATATGCCCTGCTGATGCAGACACAGTAATGCCATCTTTCTGTAAACAAAAAATGCATATGATTATTTTTAGCTGTTTGGATTTTTTATGTTTTGAAACTGGGTAGACACAAGTGAACAAAGAAGAGTAGTAGTTCTAACAAAGAATATAACTACTACATAATTAAATCCTTATTATTCAATCAAACCCCTGTTGGGTTTGAAATGTTGACCTTAGGAGTCAAAAGTTTCCTCAAAACTCTTCTTTATTTTGATACCTGTTTTTATAAATTTCAGTAGGCAGACACCTATAGAACCCTGCAAGTAAGTTTTAACTCTACCCCCTGCCTTTGGGCTTTGTATTTTTTTGCATTTTTTTTTCTTTTTTTAGTGCTTTTTGGCTACAGGCAACCTTTCTGACCCTTGCTTCTGCAGTAACAAGGGTCGGGGAATGAAAATAACTTAAGGGTGTTTTTACCTTTACAAAAAATCCCTTTCCCTCCCTTTAGTCCTCCCAGCTTCTATCTCCATAGAAAGGTTAGTATTAGCAGGAGTCAGCCAGAAGCTGAGAATTAGAAATTTTTCTTGAAAGCTTTAGGAACCAAGGGTATCGGTATAAAACAACAGAAGAGTATTAAACACTAGAGAGAAAAAAGTGAACAGGCTTAAACTAGGGATGAGCGAGGGAAGAATAGGTATCTAGGTGGGGGAATAACATTGTTAAAGAACAAAAGCCTAATATAGGTCTATCTATAGCCCAGAAAAAGGTCAAATTATAGCATTTCTTCAAATTTATTAAGCATCTCATTTATAAGTGGCCTGTGGAGGGAAAGTTCTACCTCTAACATATTTTGAGTGATGGTAGGCAAGCCAATTAACTTCTAAATACCATGAGATGGTTCTTGAAGACTACAAATTATAGAAGAGGTACAGGTCTTCATTAAGGTTACTAGGAATTCCTTATAATAAAATAATCACAGGTCTAGTTAAAATACACATATATATATACATATATATATATATCTCATACACATGTATGTATGTATATATATGTATGCATGTATATATATATATATATACACACACATATATTATGGTATAAGGTCATGGTGAAACAAATAAAGATTTGACACAAACATATTTTAAAAGTGCAATCTAATGGGAAATGTGTTTCCAACGAAATGTGACATAAGCAACAATGTGATAATTTCAATGTAGAGAGCCAGAAAAGATAAAAAAAATTTGAGGAGAGACCATTTTCAATTATAGGGTGGCTGCTGTTGGGGAAGGATTACATGGGGATGGTGGCACCTAAATTAGGTTTAAAAAGAATAGAAGACTTCAACAAGAGAGAGGGAAAATGAGCAGAGGTAGTCTATTTTAAGCTTAAGGGCCGATGTGAACAAAAATAACATGTAAATGGAGAATACTCAAAATGTTTTAAAACAGAATAAATGAAAGAGAATTGAAGTAAAGAATATAATTGAATAAGGCAGAAAAGTATGAGATAATGATGGAAAAGTAGATGGAATACTAAATGACACCCGGAACTGGATAGAGCATATCAAATATGTCTGATCAGGGTGGAATATGGTAAAATTAATACAGTTCCCTATCCCAAGTCCTACATTCAGTGATTCTTTTAATGAAGTCTAAGATTCCATGAGCTTTCCTAGGCATCACACTCTGCCTTTGCTTGAGTTTCAGCTTGCTTCCATTGATAATAGTGCCATCAATAAAAATAGAAAAATTGAATTTTAAAGAAAATTTAGCTTTGGACACAATGGCTTTATAGTGAAATATAATAGCTAGGTTGCAATGTCTAATTGGTAGCTAAAGCTCTAAAACAAGGTCATGGGTGGAAACGCAGACTTGGAAGCTTGCTGCATAGAGTTGATGATAAATGAGCCCATTTGAATAGATAGAATCACTCAGGAAATGAATATCCAATGAATTTGGATAGAAACACAGAAAAAAAAAAGAACATAGTTATAAAAGCCAAGAAAGAACAGCATATTAAGGAAAGTATGATCAACAGTGTCAAATGTTGCATGGACTCTTTGGATTTAGTAATACATTCACTATAATTTTTCAGAGATCCACATCTAGGCATTAATAAGTGCTGCAAGTATTCTGAACTATATAGCTCAGAGGTTTCCTCAAAAAAGACTGGTCACATAAATATAAAAATATTATTGGCACCAAGCAAAACAAAAAAAAAAAAATCCAAAACAAAAAAATCATTCATTCACTCTTCCCAAGAGTCCCCATCAGTCAAAAATTTCAACAGACAATAGCAGGGGGAAAATAGTTGGCTGGCTCAGATTGCACTTTAAAAGAACAGCATCATGTTTATTCTGATTTTCCCATGATTTAAAGTAGCAAAAAATGCATAAAAATAATATAAATGAAAACTCACAAAAAGACTGGGAAAACAAAACTCCAAATCTTTATTTCAGTCAAAATTGAGTTCTGTGTATCAATGGACAAAGACTCATAACCTTGAAAATATTGTATATCTTTGCCTTCATGGAAAAAAAAAAACTTGATTCATTTTTATTATGTCTTCAATAATACTAGGAAATATGATGAGTGGCCAACACATATTAACTGATCACTATCTTGTGAACTAGAAATAACATGCTGCTTTATATATCACATAATTTATTGACAGAAAGTCATCTGACGAGGAAAACTATCAAGGAATGGCATGTTAGAAACAAATTCCAAAAGCTTCAGCTCACAAAACAGCAACTTAAATGTGAAATGGAAATATATGGTAAATGTTCACTAATTTTTTTCACAACTAATGGGTTAAAAAAATCAGAAATAAATTATCTTACATGAATCAAATTTTATTATTTTCTATTGCTCACAGAAACATATTGGCAAAAGAGAGCCCTATCAGATTTGTTTTAATGAACAGATCTTAATTTTATGTTATGCATATTAATTATTACTTTGTACATCTGGCCACCAAAGTAATTTAGAGGCTACATAGTAGCGTTTTATTTTCTTTCAAGGGCAAAAAGTTCACTTTTCTTTTTGTAATTATTTAAATTAATAATTTACTTATCAGAGTTTTACTTTTCATAATAAAAGAGTAAACTGCAGCCTAGCTTATCCTGTAACAGAATATCCAAGAAATAATCAAACAAATGCTAGAGTTTTGTTATACCAAACAGAATGAGTTTAATGTTTTGCTGGAAATCCCTTTAAGATAAACCAGCCTCTGTGTGGAAGGAACCATGGAAAAAGTGTTGATTTTGGGATCAGAAGCACAAGGTTCAGATTTAACCTCTTCCACTTATTATCTACATAAACTTAGGGCAACTGACTTAAGCTTTTTTCAACTTTAGTTTCCTTGCTTAAAATGAGAACAGGTGTTGTAGAGGATGAATTTAGCTAAGTCATGTAAGTGGCCACTGGGTGATAGAGTGCATTGAGAGCCGGGCTTGTAATCAGGAAGATTCCTTCTCCTTAGTTCAAATCCGGCTTCAGAAAGTTATTAGCTAGGCAAGTCACTTGACTCTGGATTGCCAAACTGGACCTGGCCAGTGGGATCTCCACTGGGGCAGCTACTGCTCCTCACATGTTGTTTGTCCTTTGTTCCAGAAGAGAACCATGACATTAGGAAGGAAATATCATGAATTGCAAGTAAATTGGATCGATTGTGTAGTCACCAATTTTATTCTCTCTTCCTGAGCCATCTGGATTCAATAGCAAAATAGAGAACAAGACAATGGAAAAAGCTCAGGATGCCTTTTTGTATTTTTTTTTAAAACTAAGGACTTTCTCAGATCTCAGTTTGACTGAAGCAACACCCAGTCAGTGATTAAGGCTAGGTAAAAATGAAAATAAAAATTGTTTCTTTTTTGGTCAGAAACCCTGAGGATCTTCACCTCCTAGATTTTATTTACTGATCAGGTAAAAGAAGTTATTGTTTGCCTCTTTTAACCTAATCTTGATCACCAATGGTCATTGTCTCAGACAAACAAACTCTGGAGAAGACCTTAGTTTAGGAAACATATGGGACAATTCCCAGTCGTCCTGAGCTATATCTTGGCACTAGACTCATGACTCAGGAGGAGAAAGTTAGACTGGTGACTTTATACAACCATGCCCTCACTTAAATCTAATTCACTGGCAAGGCAGGACAGTTTCCTGATGTTTTGGTCATCTTCAGGAACAAAGAACAAACAACAGTTAACCCTGTTTGCCTTGATTTCCTCATCTGTAAAATGAGTTGGAGCAGAAAATGGCAAACCACTCCAGTACCTTTGTGGGAGCACGAAGATTTCAGATTTGATTAAAACAAGGGAACAAACTTAATATATATATATGTATATGTATACATATATATATTAGCTATTATTAATACTTTTAATTTCTGTAAAATGAAAGCACTAGAATTCTAAGTTCCTTTTCAATTAATAAGAAAATATAGAGACTATAATTCTTATTTTATTAGTCTCTAAATAACAGTCCTACTTTATTTTTTTAATTAAAGCTTTTTATTTACAAAACATATGCATGGGTAATTTTTCATCATTGATCCTTGCAAAGCTTTCCGTTACAAATTTTTCCCTCTTTCCCCCCACCCCCTCCCCCAGATGGCAGGAAGTCCAATACATGTTAATTATGTTAAAATACTTGACAAATCAAATGTGTATACATATTCATACGGTTATCTTGAACAGTCCTACTTTAAGCATTTATATAACATGAATATATTTTGCTTATACTGTGCATTTAATGACTCAAACTATCCTGTTCCCCTATCAACATTGTCATGTATACAGTTTTTGCTGTATCTGAATATGAGAATATTCAGTGACCACATAACTATTCACTCTTAAAAATGTTTTTCAGTTAGAAACTCTTCCACAAGGACTTACATTTCCCCCCCTTCTCCTGGATTCAAACACCTTTCATAGAACCATGAGAGATAACTTGGAGTAAGGAGCATCTGGATTTGTTATTTCACTTGAAAAAATAGGTATATGTGTACTGGGCAAGTCTCCCAGTTTTCTTGTATATAAAAGAAAGGATTGGAACTTGTTAGCCTTAAGTTCATTTCCATATATAAATATATGATCCTATGAACCAGGAATGATTCATTTCCAAACATAAATAAACTGGAAAAAGAAATATTAAAAATTATCAAAAGCTTACCTCCCTGGTGGCCTATAGAAAAAGGAAGGAAGGAAAGGAGGACCATCCAGGTAGGAATTTCCTGTTCATCTTGAGACTTTCCCCAAGTATTCTTCTTGGTAATATCATTAAGTATAAAGAGAAAGGTAGAATTCAAAAGGAACAACGAAGAGAGAGAGATGGAGAGTCACTGAGCAGAAGAGTCTAGATTTGTAGATATAGATCAAGTCCCATTCTAGAGGTAAAGAAGCTTTGTCTGTAAGGGAGAGATCACAAAATCCACTATCAAAGTTGGCAAGGGATGAGATGAATATAATTTTATTCAAAATGTAAATTAGTTTCTAAGAAATATACTTTTATAACCATCAATTCTACCATTTAAAATTTTATATTATTTCTAATTCCTACTCCTAAAACTTGAACTTATGTTACAATGCTTAATATAAAAGATCAAGACGACTCTTGTATACTGACAGAACTTATTAGAAGATAACAACAGTAGTTAATATAGTTTTATGCCCATCTTTCATGAGGATTTGATTCGAACCATAGATTTTTTTTTTTTTGAGGTATCAAGGTGGTATAGTGGATAGGGCACTGGGCCTGGAGTCAGGAAGACCTGGATTCAAATTTGGTTCAGACACTTTTCAACTGTGTGACCTTGTACAAATTATTTAATTCTGCTTGCCTCAGTTTTTTCATTGCTAACAAAATTTCAAATGAGTTCAAGAAGAGGTGGACACAATTGAAATATTTAACAACAGCAAAAACATGCAAAATGATTAATATAATTTCAGGATTATCTTTTTTGTTAAGACTTTAAATTAACTGACAATGAGACAAAGCACAAGAACTTCTGTTAGAGACAGATATTTGAAAGACCACATTTGGTTACAGATTTTACCTGCTATCACATGGGCATTTGCTCCATCTGTGCACATGAAACTTTGTCAACATTACATTGATAGTTGATTTAAGGGGAAAAAAGGCAATCTAAATGTCTACTCAAAATGATAATTAAAAAATTCCTGAAGTCATTTTAGAAATGTTCAGGCAATAGAGATGAATCTAAAAGCCTGATTTCAACCCAGCCATTTTTTCCAATTAAAAGAGTACTGACAAAGATGACACAAGTTCTAAGTTACTGGTTGAATTTCAAACCCAAGATTTCTCATCCCTATTCTCAATAAGCATTAGTGACTACCTATTACATTCCAAATCAAAGATAAAATCCTCCATTGGGCATTTGAGATGTCTACATCTTGGTCTCTTTCTTCGTTTACAGTCTTCTTGCGCTTTATTTCCCTCAAAATACTAGACAAACCAACTCCATTGGCTTGCTTGTTGCTCCTTGCACATTACAGTCTGTTCCATGATTCTGCATCTTTTCACTGACATCCCTTATATCATCTTCTACAAGAAATTTTCAGTTCTTCCCATTGCTAGTGCTTTCTATCTGTTCTCACATAATATACCACATACATCTTGCAAACACATAGCTACTTGTATATTGTTTCCTACTTTAGAATGAGGCAGGGATCAAACTTAGACATATGTTGTGTGCCTGGTGGTTAGCATAGAGACAGGAATAAAGGAAATGCTTAATAAATACTTTTTTAACTGAATGACCAAACTGAAATCTCTACTACATAGTGACAAAGCAGACTCTGTAATAAAAATGGCCTCCTAATATTTTAAATAAATCATATTAGCATTTGCATAGTCTTAAAATAAGAAAGGTACACGTTGGACATGAGCTCACATTTTGAATGAAACCAAATATTTTTTTAAAATGTCCACTGGCTATAATATCTTTAAAGGGATGCATGCAGTTGAAAAATGCTAAGTAAATATGAACATACTTTTCTGAGTAATTTTTAAGTGAATAAGAATGCCCCAGGGAAGATTTTAAAATTTTGTATATTCTGTAAATGTGCTAAGGGGATTAATAATAAATAAGATGATTTGTACAGCTGAATCCTTAACACTTTTTACTATTTGCAGTTTTAAGAGGCAACATGGCAGAGTCAGAAAAATAATGAATTTAGCAACAGGAGAGGTCAGGATTTGATATGAGATTTGGCTACTTACTGGCCATGTGACTATGACCAGTCACTTAATCTTTATGAACTTCATCTGTAAAAGGAAGGGAATGGACAGTTTGGCCTCAAAGTATTTTATATGTTTAAATAGATTATCCTAGCTTTAAGATTTTAGGTTATATAATTTGGAGACACACAAAATAAAATATTGCCCCTACCTTCATGGAGCTTATATTCTAGTACAGAAGATGAACCATGTATTGAACTGGTTATATAGCAAATGGAATGTGTTAGGTATCACAAGAAAGTAATACAGAGATGAAGAGAAATAAGAGATTATTCTTATGTGAGGATCAAAAAAAGATTCATGAAGATGACAGAGTTTAAGCTGAGGTTTAAAAGATTAGTGCCCATTTTAGATATTGGAGAAGCACATTACAGACAGGGGAAACAATATAAAGGCATAGAGTTAGTAAAAATCTGGAGATCATTAGGAAATAACTGTCAAAACATAGAATGAAAATAGTAATAGTGTGAAATAGGATTGAAAAACACATTAGAATCATATTGTGAACGACCCTGTATATAAGTTAAAGAAATTTTATATTAACATGTAAGCAGTTAAGGAACCACTGAAGTATTTGGGGCAGAGGTATAGGAAAGTTGTTTTATCACTCTAGCCTTATGATGTAATAGAAATAATAATGACTTGAGAATAAAGAGATATGAGTTTAATTCCATTGTTTTCCATCAAATGACCAAATGATTAATACTACTCTCTGATATTAAGTGAGTCACATCATTTTTGGAGTTTATGCTCTCTCTCTCTGTGTCTCTCTCTTATCTGGTATATATTCTAATATGCATATTATAGGTGATTTCCTATCAACTTAGAAGAATGGCTTTATTGGCTATTTGCTATGTATGGTTATAGTGAAACTGACATCTGGTAAGAATGGAAGAAAACTATAAATATAAAGCATGGATGCACTCTAATGGATAATGACCAGGAATTAAACTTGAATATATATTTTTAAAAAAATCTATACTAACAATAATTAAGGAAAAAGATAAATATAATTCTAGCTGTGCAACCACTGCCCCAAATCCTAGCAAGAATAAGTGCCTGTTGGAAAAGGTTGGGGAGAAGAAATTCAGGAAATATCTATTCTCACCTTCTTGCATATTACCTCTAAACAGACCTGTGTGGACCCACCTAAACTTCCTGGGCAAAACATACATACATACGCCCTACATACATATACCTTCTATTTCTAATAGATTATTATTCTATGGTGTTCTTCCATTTGATCTTTTAGGATCAATCACTATCTAAGTTGTAGCAAATTTTCCTTTACTATGTTTATGGTATTCATACTTTTTTCTCTATTCTCCAAAATTCCTCTATTGCAGACACAAGTGCTTACCTAGATTGCTGCACTTACCTCCTAGAGATACCTGATATCATATTCTGATTCTAATTTTCTTGCTCATAGGTTTATCACATTAAATCTAAATTCACTTGCTTAGTTTTCCATCAGAATATGTCAACATATCCTAGTTTATCAAACAGTATTTTAATTTTTTATTTCCTTAAATATTTCCAAATTACATATACAATTTAGGAATCATTTTTTAAAATAAATTTTTATTTTCAATTATCTTCTTCCTTCACACCTTCTCTACATGGTTGAAAAGGCAAATAATTGGATATACATAAAGTTATATTAAAGATATTTGCATATTAGCTATGTAATAAAAGAAAATACCTCCATTTCAGTTAGATTGCCAGTTTTACTGGTATATAATTGGGCAAAATAACTCATAATAATTTCTTAAATTTTACTTTCATTAGTGATATATTCAGCTTTTTTTCATTTTTGATACTGGTAACCTGTTTTGCTTTCTTTTTTTGAAAATAAAATTTACCAATGAACAAACTCCTACTTAACTTGATATATTTTTTAAACTTTGAATTTCGTTAATCCCTCCTTTGATTTTAATATTTCTATTTAGTGTTTAGTTGGGAATTTTTAAATTGTTCTTTTGTTCTCCCTATTTTAAGCTACATTCCCAATTCATTGATCTATTCTTTTTCTCTTTCATTGATTTACTTGTATAGAAATATAAATTTTATCCAAAATGCTGATTTGGCTCCAAAAACATATAAATTTGGTATGTTGTCTCATGGTTATTATTCTGTTAATTTTTTTACTCTATGCTTTCCTCCTGTAATTATTTAATGTTTCCTTTGAAATTTGGATACTATGTCCTTCAGTATATATATGTGTGTGTGTGTGTGTGTGTGTGTGTGTGTGTGTGTGTGTGTGTATTCAGTACTAAAATTTGCATTTTTTTGTTATTCTTTTTAGAAAGTTTTAATTTCTTGGTTTATGGCCTTAAATAAGATCTATTTTTGTTTTGCTTTGTTTAAAGTCAGGATTAATACACCTGCCTAGTTCTTTTGATTATTGTAAATATGATCCCAGGACCTGTGGGGCTTTTATTGTGGCTGCTAAATCCTGCATAATTCTAATTGTAGCTCCAGGATTTTTGAATTCTTTTTTTCTTGTTTCTTGCAAAAATTTCTCTTTGATCTGGGCATTTCAAAATTTGGCAATAATGTTCCTATGTGTTTTCCACAAAGGATCTCATTGAGGTGGTAATCTGATCGAAGTATTTCTACTTTCCTCTCATATTCTACCATTACAGGACCATTTTCTTGGAATATTCTTTGCAGTATTATGTCAAGGTCTTTCTTTTTTCTTTTCTTTTTTTGGTTACAACTTTCAGGCAATCCAATTATTCTTATATTTTCTCTTCTTGATCTGTTCACATCTGTACTTTTTCTTAGAAGATGTTTCACATTCTGTCTTATTTTTGGATTCTTTATAGTCTGTTTTGTTATTTCTTGGTCTCTCATAGCTTCACTGGCTTCTGCTTGCACAATTCTAATTTTCAAAGAATTATTTCATCTATAAGACCTTGTATCTCTTTTTCTGCTTGGTTAACTTTTTTTTCATAATTTTCTTGTTTTTCTTGGATGATTTTTAGTTTTAGTTTTTAGTTTTTCCTCAATGTGCTTCATTTGATTTTTAAATTATTTTTTGAGTTCTATAAATTCTCTCTGAGTAATTACTTTTTGCAGTAGAAATATTTTTTTTTTACTTCAGTTTCTCCTCTGAAGATGAACCCCAGTCTTTGCTGTTCCCATAATATGTTTCTATGGTGGGGCTCTTTCTTCTTTGCTGTTTCATTTTTTAAAAAAATAAGAGTTATTAGTACAAACAACTCTAATCCTGGGCTGGGGGGATGGTACCTTTGGTTTCCCATCTCCCTCCTTTGATCAGAAACCCCAAATCAAAAGCTCCTCCCTCCAGCAGGTGCCTGGAGCCAGCAGAGTCCCTGTCCCACTGCCTTTACACTCACCAGGTACTGGCTCCTTCTCAGGAAGGGCCACAGGCATTCCTAATCAGCTAAGGGTCAGTGTTCCTGGACTCAGACCCAGACTTTACAAACTGTACAAGAGGTGAAAGTTTCAGTGGCTCCAGCCACACCCACCTAGCCTCAGGTTTCCTCACTAGGTATTTCAATGGAGATAGCCCAGAGGTGTTTACCCTTCATTAGGGTTAATCTCCAGTCCAGGTCTTTCTTTGGATTTTCTCCAGTTGTTTCAGGAGGACTCCTCTTCTGCCCCCAAGTCTTCTTGAATTTTCACTAGTTATCTTCACCTAAAGTGCAAATTTGTTCTATTTGTGGAAGAAATCTGGAGAATTTGAAATGAATCAACCTACTCTGCCATCTTCCCAGAATCCTCCCCCAAGAAATTATTTTCTTTAGTGAACTTTTGTACCTCTTTTCCATTTACCCAATCCTGCTTTTCAAGAAATTTTTCATGAGTGAATTTTTGTATCTCTTTTTCCATTTGGCCATTTTTTTTTCATTTTAAGTATTATTTTGTTCAGAATTTTTTGTTTCTTTTTTCAAACTATTAATAAACTTTTTATAACTCTTTTCATTCAAAACTTTCATTTCCTTACCTAGTTTTTCTTCCATAACTTTTATTTATTTATTTTTTGGGGAAAATCATTTTAACCCCTCCAGAAATTTATTGCCTAGTGTCCAATTAATATGATTCCTTGTGGCTGTACTTGTAGCAGATTTGATTTTATTGTCTCCTTGTGACTTTATGTCTTGATCCTCTCTTGACAGCATAGTAACTTTTTATGGTTAGGTTATTTTTTAATGTATTCTCATTTTCTATCCCCATTTTTTGATTTTGAACTTTATGCTAATATTGTTCCCTGTTTCCAGTGTGGTAGAGGGTATTATTTCAAGCTTCCACTGTTTGTTTGTTTTTTTTTTTCTTTCCCAGTACTGCTTTAAGAACTAGTTCTACTTTTTATGAAGTTTTTAATGCTTCCATGGTGGTAAATTTTGGGGAGAGGTATGTTCACTTCCCCTGGTCTGATTCTTGTCCAAAGGGCCCTAGCTTCCTTGGACTAAAGCAATACTGCCCTTGAGGGTTTCTGATCCTCTCTGCTTTTGCACTGTGATTCAAAAGTGAGTTTAGACAATGCAGTTGTCAAATAGTTGTCCCTCAGAACCCCTGTTCTCTCTAGACTAAAAGTTATCCTCTCTACTCTTGGACCCTACGTTTATCAGAAGTGGGTATAGACAATGTAATTGTCAAACAATATCTGGTATTGCATTCAATGCCCTTATAATCTCTGTGAGACCAATTATTAGGTTTTCTTCCTGTCTCTGCCTTGAAAGCTTGAGAAGTTGCTGCTGTGTCTATTGCTGCTACCTAGTATCACTACTCCTATTTTATTCATGTGTCACATATCCTAAGTTGTTGAGGCTAGAAGGATTCCTCAACCTGAACATTTGTTTGCTCTGACACGCCAGAATTTAATTTGAGGCATGATTTTAAGGGTTTGGGGAGGTTTGGGGAGGGTTGGAGAGAGTTCAGCTGAGTACTGTGTGTAGTCTGCCATCTTGTATCTTTCACCTTAAGTCTAATCAGTATTTTCAAAATCAATAAAGTACTCTAGTCGAATTGTTCTGCAACTTCTATTTGCCCCTCATTTGCAAAAATTCATTTCTGACTCAAATGATTATCTGTGTGTTTTAATAATTGTGTCTTAGAACTCAAAAGGAACTGTGAACTTTTGTGGTCAGAAATTCTGCTTAATCCTTTATTATACCATAGTGTCAAGTATAATTTCACCATGAAATAGAATTTGGACATCTCTTTGAACTGGATTATCCTTTCTTTCTCAGTTTTATATTTAATACTTATTCCTCATTATTTTGCTCCTTGTAAATTGTTTCCTCGCTTTCTTCTCATTTTCCCCTACATAAAGTAAGAATTCCTTGAATCTTTTTTTTCTTCTCTTCTCCTTTTTATATTTTCTTTCTATTCAAGTATTTTTTAATGTGATGGTTTCAATTAATAGTTTGATATAGAGAACTAAAAAAAAAACAACAACAAAAAACAAACAAACAAACATCAACAAGGTCTAGCTATACCAGAACTAAAACTAGATTATAAAGCAGTAGTCATCAAAACCATTTAATACTGGCTAAGAAATATAGTAATGGATCAGTGGAATAGGTTAGGTTCACAAGACACAATAGTCAATGACTATAATAATTTAGCGTTTGGTAAAACATAGATTCAAGCTTCTGGGATTAAAAACTCACGGGCAAAAAATTGCTGAGAAAACTTGAAAATAGTGTGGCAGAAACTAGGCACTGGGCAACACCTAACACCCTATACAAAAATAAGGTCAAAATGGGTTCATGGTTTAAACATAAAGGAAGATTCTATAAGCAAATTAAGGAAATAAAGGGATAGTATACCTCTCCTATCTGTGAAGAAGAAAGGGGTTTTTGGCTAAAGAAGAACTAGAGAACATTATAAATTGCAAAGTAATAATTTTGATGATATCAAATTTAAAAGTTTTTGTACAAACAAAACCAATGCAGTCAAGATTAGAAGGGAAGCAGAAAGCTGGAAAAAAAAATTATCCCCAGGATTTCTAATAAAGGCCCCATTTCTAAATTTAAAGAGAATTGCCTCAAATTTATAAAAATACAAACAACTCTCCAACTGATAAATGGTCAGAGCATATAAATAATTTTCAGAGGAAGAAATTAAAGCCATTTCTAGCCATATGGAAAAAAAAATGCTCTAAATCACTATTGATTAGAGAAATGCAAATTAAGACAACTCTGAGTTACCACTTCATAGCTCTCAGATTGGCTAAGATGACAGGAAAAGACAATAATGAATGTTGGAGAAGATGTGAGAAATCTGGGATACTAATACATTTTTGGTGGAGTTGTGAACCAATCCAACCATTCTGAAGAGCAACAGGGAACTATGGTCAAAGAGCTACCAAGCTGTGCATATTATTTTATGTCTCTCCTGGGATTGTATCCCAAAGAGATAAAAAAGGGAAAAAAACCCACATGTACAAAATGTTTGTGGCAGCCCTTTTTATAGTGGCAAGGAATTGAAAACTGAGTGGATGTCCATCAGTTGGGGAATGACTAAATAAGTTGTGGTATATGAATATAATGGAATATTATTGTTCTATAATAAGTGATGAGCAGGATGATTTCAAAAAAGCCTAGAAAACTTACATGAACTAATGTTAAGTGATGTGAGTAGAACCTAGAGAATATGGTACATTGCAACAACAAGATTATGTGATAAACAACTGTGATGGATTCAAGGCAATTCCAATAGATTTGTGATGGAAAGAGCCATCCATATCCAGAGAGAGGGCTAAGGGAAATGAATGTGGATCACAGCATGATATTTTCACCTTTCTTGTTATTGCTATTGTTTTTCCTTCCTTGTTTTTTTTTTCTTTTTCATTTTTCTCCCATTGATCTGATTTTTTCTTGCACAGAATAATAAATGTAGAAATATATTTAGAAGAATTACACATGTTTAACCTATATTGAATTACTTGCTATCTAAGAGAGGGGGGCGGTGTGGTAAGGGAGGAAGAAAAAATTTGAAACACAAGATTTTGCAAGGGTTAATGTTGAAAATCATTTTTGCATGTATTTTGAAAAATAAAAAGCTATGATATATTTTTTTAAAGACACCAACATAACACAGTTTTCTTTTTCCAAGTCTAGACTATCATCTCAAGCTATTGAAAGTATATCCTTACTGGGACTCTTCATCAGTTGCTCAAATGAAACATGTTCTAATCCTAAATTTATTATTCATCTCCTCCTCCTAAACATGCTTCTCCTTCTCAGTTCAGTGTTTCTGAAAGTGGCACCATTCAACTAGTTTTTCATATTTGAAACATTGGTCTTATCTGTGGGTTTTTCCCTCTCCTTTCCTTCTCATATTCAATTATTTATCAAGTCCTGTCAATTCTACCTCTGAGCCATCTTTCACCGCTCTCTCCTTTATATTCTGACTGTTATCACTCTGGTATAGGCCCTAATTACCACCTACTTGGGCTAATGCAAAAGCTTCCCAACAAATTTTCCCATCTTCACTCTATCCTCTCCAATGCAACCTTCATCATGATGACAGTCTAATTGCACAAATCTATTCTTGTCAATCATCTGTCCCAAATCTTCACCATTTCCCTGTTACCTACTGAGTAAGCTTGAAATTCCTTTACTTGACATTCAAAGGCCTCCACAACACTAGCTTTCTAGCCTTGCCTAATAAAGCTCCATGTACTCCATACTCTTGACAAACTCAGCCATTCTCTGTTTCATTAATAAGTCCCTGTACTTTCCCACTTCATGTTCTTATGTACTCTAACCCCTATGCTTGGAATGAGTTCTTTTCTTGTCTCTAAGTATATAGTATATACTCTGTGTATGTAAATGTATATAGATATTTGTAAATGTGTGCGTATAACACTCAGTATATTGTTGTATATTATAGTCATGTGTCTCATTGTCCCACTAGATTGTATGATCCACTATTAGCCCTACCCAAACCTAGATATTCTCAAATAACCCTCTCATTTATTAGGAAAACTGAAATTTAAAAGCGTAACTTTCTTGTCAAAGTTCACAAAGCTGGTAAGAATCAGATTAAGGATTTGAAGCTTTTCAATACATTGAAATACTAGGCTTTTTTCCCTCCACCACAAAATAAGAAATGCAAAGAGAACAGTTCTCTAGGAGTATGTTATTATTTAGAAAATAATGACAGAGGTAAAGTTGGTATTTACAAATAGATAGGTGGGCACACTTCTGAGACAGCACTTTAAAGTTTACCAACTATTTTCCTACCATAAGCCAAATGGACTTTCCAGTACAACCATCCTCATTTATAGATGAATAACTAAATATCCAAAGGATCTGGTAACTCAGAGCAAGAATTCCTATCTTGTTTCTCCTAACTCCAATTCTCTCTCTCTGTGGCACCACAGTGCCTCCATACATATGGCAGTTTTATATTTGTCAGTAACTTATGCATAGTAGAAACTTGATTAATACATTCGAGTCCATTTGAATTCAATAAGCCTTTATGGAAATCCCATTATATGCCTAGTTCCGTGAAATATGTAAGTGAAACATGAGGGCTCAACGAGCAAAATCTACTGTATCATCTTTGCTGACAAGGAGCTAAGGGGCACATGCTAAAAAACAATTCAAAGAGACAAGGAAGCAATTTCTCCCCCAAAATATATTTTCTCTCTAAATGTCTATGTGCTAGCCTTAGTCTAAAGAACTCACATATAGATATGTTATCATCCAATTCTGGTTTATGAATCAAAAGTTGGATGCACAATTTCTCTCTGTAACACAAGCAAAATGAACATCTGTTAACTTTTTGCCACATAGGTTTGTGTGTGTGTGTGGGTGGGTGTGAACAGAGCCTATGATGTGTAATATTCTTTCCATCTGCACACCAGGTGGCACTGCATAGTTAATCAGAAAATAATAACAGACATGGAGATTACTTACTTTGGTGAGATAAGATAGTAAATCAATATTAAAACTTCCAAAGAAATTAAATTGTTTTCTCTTCCTTCCCTTATTTTCACATGGACAGTTTGGCTAAGATGGTTAAATAACTTGTTCATTCATAGATAACTAGAAGAAAAATATTTCAGTAAAATTTTTCTCATGTCTATTGTTAGTACTGCTATAACCTCTGAGTGTTAGCAATTAGAAATATACAAATGGACAAATTCATGGTTCTCCCTGATGAACTGCATTTTTTCACTTATCTAAATTTACATTAATGATAGTTCCTCTGGGGAGACTGGAACAGTATGATTGTGTCAAAGGTCTTTTAAGCAATATAAAAGTAGAGAGTGGAGGGAGAAAAGGAAGTATTGATTGAGATATAAATGCCAAATGAATGTAGTTTAAAATAGATTTTTAAAAAATTATAATGGAGTTCTATAGAGATTACAACTATGTTCATTGATAAAGCACAATTCTTTAAAGGCATCACTGAAAATAATACAGCTGCATAATTTTGGAGGTAGAGGGATACTCAATGACCATAAAGTTCATCAGACATTCCCTATTTTGGCTAGGAGGCATCATATACAGAGTATTGTGTCTGGAGTCAAGAAGACATCCAGTGACCAAACCTCTCCAGTGTCTTTGCCAAAATAACTCCCATGAAGTCTTAAATAGTTGGACAATACTAAATATGTGTGTGTGTGTATACTAAAAAGTAACAATAGCATCTCATTTCCATTAACAAGTCATTGAATATTCACCTGAAGGAGTAGGAATGTATGAATATTTAGCTATCAAAAAGACATTCCCTATTTTGGCTAGGAGGCACCATATACAGATATAGTGTCTGGAGTCAAGAAGACATCCAGTGACCATCATCCCATTTTACCTAGTGATATTTATCAAGTTAGTGTGTGAGATTGCAGAAATAAATGAGTAAATAAATTAACGAACAAATGAAAAGGGACAAGAAAATCATGCTTCTACCTCTATTTTTGTGGATTGGTGAGAACATGCCAAATTAATATAAATTCTGCTTTATTTCATGAATTATATGATGTTCTTTGTTCATATCACCATACAGTTTCCAATCTCTTTTTTCCTTTCTTGTTTCTCATCTGTATTTTTATATAAAACAACAAACTCACTTAAATTCTGCTCTCAATTTCATTATGGTATAGAGAGGATACTAGATTTTTAAAGACATAGTATTTAGTAAACTGAAAGACTTAGAGTATAGGCCTGCAATGAATGAGGTCAAGGGCAAATCTAGATAAAGACCACACCGGAAGATGAATTTTTAACTAGTGTATAACTCATGAAATTGTTTTCTGAGCAATGAAGGCATAAAAATATATATAGGGAGAATGAGCCTTACTATTCTTATCCCTATCTCCTACACAGAAAAAATGGATTTATTCTGCCTGGCCACCAAAAATAAAGCACAGAGCAATGGGCTTATCAGATTTTGAGTTCAAGGAAAAAAAAATAAATCCCAATATTACATTTTCTTTCCCACAAAACTATGCCCTTTTCTCCCCTATAATATTACTATAAACAGCATTATTTTCCTCCTCTTAGGCACCCAATCTCAAAGTCTCAGTATCATCCTCAACATTACTTACACATATCCCACATCTACAACATCTTTTACACCACTTGCCAGTCTACCCTACATAGGCTCTTGTCATTTGCGATTATTAATGTTATCACTGAATCATTTCAGTTGTCTCCAACTCTTCATGACCCCATTTTTGGGTTTTCTTGGCAAAGATACTGGAATAGTTTGCCATTTCTCCCCTGCCCATTTTACAGATGAGGAAATGAGGCAAAAAAAAAAAAAAAAAGGTTAAGTGACATATATGGCCACAGAACTAGTGTCTGAGGCTAGATTTGAACTCATGAAGATGAGTTTTCCTAATTCCAAGCCCAGTGCTCTATTCACTGTGTCACCTAACTGCCCTGTCTTCTGACACCTGGACAATTATCATATCCTTTTGATTTTTCTCTATGCTTCAGGTCACTCTCTATCATAGCTTTTAACAGTCCTATCCCCTCACTAAGAAAATTCTTATGTCTCCTTAATAATGCCAAGATTAAATAAAAAGTTCCCTTTGTCTTTTAAAACCATTATCAAACTGATCCAACCATTCTGGGGAGCAATTTGGAACTGTGCCTAAAGGACTATCAAATTGTGCATACTTTTTGATTCAGCAGTGTTTCTACTGAGCCTGTATCCCAAAGAGATTGTTTAAAAAAAAAAAAAAAAAAAAAAAAAGGGAAAAGGACCCACATGTGCAAAAATGTTTGTAGCAGCTTTTTTTGTAGTGGCTAGAAACTAGAAACTGAATGAATGCCCATCAATTGGAGAATGGCTGAATAAACTATGGTACATGAATGTTATGGAATATTATTGTTCTGTAAGAAACGACCAGTAGGATGATTTCAGAAAGGCCTGGAGAGACTTAGATGAACTGATGCTAAGTGAAGTTGTAATGCTCAGGGAGAAACTGAGGCAGTATCACACAGTGGAAATTAGGTAATGTTTTATTGATGTTAATTGAGAGTTCAGAATCCATAGCTATATCAGGACTGGTGGGACTCATGTCTCAAAGCACGCAGTCCAGCCCAGAGACTGACACACAGCGATGTCAGCTGAATACAAAGTACTCAGCACTTCATTGATGGGGAACACTAGTTTTATAATCTCCATGGCCCAGGGGGAAACAAAGAACTCATGGGAACAGCTGAGTACATCGGTGTCCAAGGAAACCATAAATTCAGTTCTGACAGGTAGGAGTAAGAAGCCTTGCCAAAGAAGATTGCTCATCTGGGTCATAGATAAGGTAGGTCGAGGCTGACCATCTGGAGGTTTCATGATTACTTTGGAATGTGAGTCCAATTATTTCTGAAGGTCAGGAAGTGGGGATTTCTATTCTGGGACAGAGCAATTAAGGGAGACTGAAACAGCAATTAAGGGAGACATATTGCAACTGAGGGAAACTGAGACAGTAACTCAGGAAGACTGAGACAGCAACTGAGGGAACCTGAGACAGGCACAACAAAGTGAACAGAACCATTGCACACAGCAACAAGAAGATTCTTTGATGATCAATTGTGATTGACTTGGCTCTGTTCAACAATGAGGCAATTCAGGCCAGTTCCAAAAGACTTGTGATAGAGAGAGACATCTGCATCCAGAAAGAAGACTATGGGGACTGAATGTGAATCACAACATAGTGTTTTCACCTTTTTTGTTGTTTACTTGCTTTTTTTTTCCTTTCTCATTTTTTTTTCCTTTATTATTTGATTTTTATTGTGTAACATGATAAATGTAGAAATATGTTTAGAAGCATTGCTCATTTTAAACTTATATTGAATTACTTGCTGTCTAGGGGAGAGGGCAGGGAAAGGGAGGGAGAAAAAAAAGCTGGAACAAAAGGTTTTGCAAGGATGAATGTTGAATATTATCTTCGTATTTTGAAAATAAAAATCTATATTTAAAAATTGAAAAAAGTTCACAACTTGAGTTCTTAATACATTTCCAGTTTTTATTTTAAATATTCTACTTCCCCTTTATGCACTCTATGATCCAGCAATGCTATTTTTCTTCCTGTTCCTTAAATCTCAACACAACTGCTTACTCAGTGCCTTTTCTTAGACTACATCCTCATCTTTACTTCCTTACTTGCCTGGCCTCCTTCAAAATTTAGGTCAAGTCCCACCTTCTTCAGGAGGGCTTTTTTTGGTCCTTCACAGTGATAGTATCTTCCCAAGAAGAAGATTTTGTCTACACTAATAGGCACAAATTAACCAAGTTGTCTCCACAATCAAAATGTGAGTTCTTTGTAGGTGAGCATAATGTTTATCTCTTTCCTGGTATCTTTAGTACTTAAGATTAATGTCTGGGTTTGGTAAGCACTTAGTAATTTCTTATTGACTGACAATAGGAGCCATTCACAACTGTCATTAGCTGCTTAAGGAAGTGGATATTTTGTCCTCCATAAAAATCTGATTTTAAATTCTGAATGCTCAGATTCTGAGCACATTGTAGAAGGAATTCTGGTGAAAGCCTTGCTTGAATTATGTCATCTTTAAATCTGAGAATGGTTGATTTCATGATTAAGGAAACCAAAATTATTTTCTTATTTTATCAAAGTGTGACATACTTAGTTTATTCATGAATTCACAAATGCTTAATTACACTTTAATGTTGGCTTAGGGTGTCTCAGAATTCATTTACAATACTCTCTATTGCAGCTAGATCTAGTCAATATCAAGGTGAAGTCTAATTATGTTTTACCAAGGTTATACAACACAAGGGATCAGAAATTTGGGACTACTGAGAAATTTGTTTTCCTACTCATAGCAGACTACCTGTGCATGTAAGATTTCTACTACCTACCACATCTACCATTATTTAGCCTCATAGAGTGTGCTTAGTAATAATCCTCTCTAGCCTAAAATGATAACCTTATCCCATAAAACAATAACTGCTATCTCTAAGCTGTAGCTGAAAAAAAACATTTTGACTGGGCCAGTAATTTCCTAACTCTTAACAAATGCAATTAGAATTAGTGACACTGGGAGCTACAAGAAGACAATGAGTTCTTGAATAAAGAGAAGATCTAGGAAAACTCTCTTCTCTTCCTCATTCTTTTTCTTATCCTATCTTATCTATAAGTTAAATGCCAGAATAGAATGTGAATTTCAGTTTGGGTAATGTGAATCCAAAAAAGCTTCTCTGTTCTGTTCCTGACTTCAAGATAAACAAATTGTGCTACATTAAAAGTGAAAGGGTAAGAACAAGAAAGAAAATAGCCAAGAATGGGGAGAAATGCTTCAAAATCAAGACAATATTAAGTAGAATAGCCATTACAATTAAAACTTCAATGGAGAAAACTTTTGGGGGGTGGAAAGGAGAAGGGAAAAGTGTAAGGTAGGCCTTGAGAACTGAGTATGAGAAAAATTGGTACTCAGCAAACAGGGAGCTAAAGGAATCTTTCAACTTCTAAAAAATTATTTAATATGAACTATTAACTATTGCTTTTAAGAACATAATCAGAATTTAAGGGACCTCAAAAGTCATCTAATCAAATCTGTGTCCAAACGAATCCTCTTAATCACATAATCAAGAAATGGTTATTCATCTTTTTTCTTGAAGATCTTCAATGAGAAGGAATCCCTTGCTTCCAAGTTTTAGATAATATGAATTATTAAAAAATTGTTATAGTATTTTACTCACAAAACCTAAACCTGTATCATCTAAGCAGTAGATGTACTTAGACTAAACTTAGACTAAAAAGTACTGCTCTCTGGGATCAAATAAAACTGCTTTCATTTTCCTTCTGTATGACGAATATTTAAATACTTTAAATACTTGAGGATATATCCTCCAACCTCCACCCCCAATGAGTCTTACTTTTTTCCTTCCCAAAATAAGGATCTTCAAATGATTTTCATACAACAATGCTTTACACTCCTTTACCATCCTACTAGCTCATCTATGAACATATGCCAGTTTATTCATGTCTATTTTAAAATGTGGCACCATAGTACTCTTTGTGAACAATGACCAGAACAAAATACAGTAGAATTACCACTTTCTTATTCTTAGAAAAAAAAACATTGAACCATCAGTGATTATTCATTTATTTTGGCCATTTGTTCAGATCTTTTCTTTATCTCTGCTTTCTTTATGTATTTTTTAAACACATAAGTTGGTTATTATTTTATCTGTACATATACACAAATCTTTTCAAAATTTCTGTCTGAATGAGATGGAAAACTGAGGACTTCTCAAAATAATGATCGTGAGAGATTGATGGGGTTTTTCATTGGGAATCCTACTGCAGGAAGAGATAAATTGTGGCTTTTTAGAATATCAAAGGCAGACCATGCAGACTGGAACCTATTTGCTATTTACCTATTTGCAAAAGGTCTGCTTGATATCTGCAGGTCTTGAGCGGGTGGGAAGTGCTTTGTTCTGGAGATTAGCAGGTCCTGGGAGTGGGCCCCCCTTTCTTATCTCTATAAGTATGGGCTCAAGTAAGAAAGGGGGGGGGCTCTTTCTTTTCTTTGGCATGTCCTGGAGAAGGATGACTGTCCAGAATTTCGCGAAATTCAAATAAACTTCTAATCTTCACTTTGAGAGATCTCTGAATAATGATTTTGAATCCAGAATAATATTTTTATCCCACACATGTCCTATTTTAAATTTTTACCCAGAATACTCCTAATTAACTTTAACCCCTAGATAATTATAGCCAAAATCTAGGGGAGCAGTTCTTGTAAAGATGGGTTCTCTCCTTGCCACGACCAACACCATCCAACAATTAGCTGCCACTGATGGGAAAATAAAATAAATAAATAGTACTAGGAACAACAACTTCTCTAAACCAGTGACACTGTCTCTATAACCTAGGGGAATAGGGAAAGCCGAACAACCCTTGTGAGAATTCAACTTAGTAACATTCTCTATAGGTCATGAAACTTACTCATCCCTCAGTCCCTTCCTCAGAATCCATAGTTACAGAAAGCAAAAACATGAATTCCCACCATTAAAGACCTTGACATCTCAAAAATAATTCAACATCAAAAACCGATTTAATTTTATTACTGGAAATGCATTGTCATCTGCATTTCCATGCCACCCTCAAGAACCAGCAGACCTTTTCATATGACTCATTAAAATCTCCTATATGCATTTTTCTCTCACTATTACAATGGATTCTCTTTAGAGCAAAGGCTTTCTTGCTTTTCCATTGGTGACCTTAGAATTTAGCAGGTATTTTGTACATAATAAATACTCCATAAATCTTATGTAAAGATATACTCTATAAATACATTTTATATATATATGTATGTATACTATAGATATCAATTTTTTTTAAATAATTAAATTTTGTGCCTGGAAGGCCTTGGAGATAAATAGCCACTTTCTTCTAGGAATTTCCATTAAATAAAAGAAGATAACACTCACAAATCTATCAATGTTTATAAAATAGTTATAAAGTAAATACAATGTATTTCTAGTTTAGAAACAAAGTGGCCCATAAATATTTCTGGATACATATTTCAGACAGTTAAATGGTTAAATTATATTTCAATATACCTGGAATCTTTTAAAAAAAGATTTATTTATGGGTTTCTTTTCTAAAGTTTTTGAAATAAACTCATTAAAAACAATTTTTTTTCTAAAATTGGCTAAAACATCCAAAATACAGGTTTTGTTTACTATTATATTTATTTAAAAATAAACAATTTATTAAAGATTGAGGATACTAGTTTAAGAACTTCATATTTAGAATTTAGAAATTGATGATTAAGAAGTTAATTGAGAGTAACTTTTGCAGAGAAGAATTCTGACTTCCAGAAGGCACAAGAAACATAGTTAAAGACCATATTGGAGTAAATTTAATACCACAGTGTCTCAATGGACTTTTTTTCTTTTTTCTTGTGATTCTCCATTATTCATTTCTTTTAACATTCGGAAATCCTCACACAAAGATTATCCTTTTCTGACAGTGAAAACCACTAATGTAACACATTGAGAAAAGGGAGGCTGGCATATGTGGATGACTCCACACATCCTCAGACTAGGGCTGCCAACTTTTTAAGACTGTGAAGTGGGACATCTCAGTGTGGGCCATCTGGCCTCAAATGTCAACATCTCACTTGTCGGGCTTAACCATGGTTGATCCATTTCCCAAGTTGGAATGTAACTGCAAAAGGCTTTTAACTCTTAAGTTGTCTGTAGATTAGTTTTTGCCATGTGATGTTATTCACTTTTCTTTGTATATCCATCTCTTGCTGAATTTAGTTGCAGAAATTCCATAGTGGAATCAAAAGTTTTTGTTTTTGTTTTGTTTTGTTTTTAAACTGCATTTTTTTTTTTTTTGGCTTGTGTCTGGTGTTTCAATGTTAATTTGGAAGACATTCTAGTGTAAAAATGGATACACTGCCTATAGGATCAGTCCTCATTGTTATAATTTCAGTAAATTCTCAAAATCTGAGTTGGAAGCAACCTCAAATGTCAGTTAGTTCAAGATGGCCTTTGTGAAAGAATACTCCATACAACTTCCCTAAGGAGTAGTTTTAGGCCCAATTCAAAGATGTCCAGTGATGGAGTACACATTACCTCATAAGACCATATATTTGTGGAAAAGACTAAATGGTAGAAAGGTTTTTTTTTTTAATATCTAATTTAAATCTGTTTGTTATTTCCAACTGCAACTCCTAGTAGTGCCTTCTTCCTCTAACCAAAATAAAAAGCAAACTTTAAAGTGATATATAAATGATATTATCATTCCTTCAAATGAAATAAAATAATCCTTCAAACAGCAAAAGGAAAGTATCATATTACACCTTAGTTTTTTTTTTTGTTTTTTAACTTGTTCTTTTGATTTTCAAATAATCTCAATTATTTCAGCTGATCCTTCTAATGGGACACTTTCCAGTGCTCTCACCATCTTCATCACTTTTTATATGGCCTTTTGAACATGACATATCTTTCCTATTTATATGAGTTTTACAAGTAGCTGTGATACTGTAGATAGCAAAGCAAAATAGCCTCAGAGTCAAGAATATATGCTTTAAAAGTTTTTTTTTCCTGAAACATACTAGTTATGTAAAGTTTAGCAAGTCAACCTAACCCAGTGATCTATCATCTCTAAGATGGTAAGTGGGTGAAAAAAATGCAAACCTACCATGTTAGAAGGAATTTCCTCATTCAGGAATACCCTATGTCAGAAAATTACAATTTTATTCCATCTGTGTGAGTGTCTGTATGTGTGTGTGGGGGGTGAGATATGGATGTGTATTTACATACACACATATGTGTGTATATGTATTTATGAATATATATATATGCTATTAGAGGCATAATACATGCCTCTAATATATGTGTATGAGTGTATATGTGTATATATATATATAAATACATGTGTGTATATAAATTCATACACAAATATACATACAAGTACATATATGAATTTGCAGTGCATATATATCTATATAGTTATAGATACATTAAATATACAAATAAATACATTGATTTTTGGAAATGCTATTTTGAAAATTATTTCCAGTGATGTAGAACTCAGATTACTCATAACTTTTAATTGTAAAGTTTTTCGTGAAGTTCTGAAAGAGTAAGTGACTTGTCCATTGTGATACAGCTGAAGCAAGACTGGAATCAAGGTTCATCTTACTCTGAGACCAGCCCTCTACCTGCTATTCCAAATTGCCTTTCCATTGTTTAATGATAATGGTCAATAGATTTATTTTGAAAACATACCCCTCTAAAATGAACAAAAGAACAAAGTGGACAGAGATGCCAGTGTTCTGCCCCTATGTTTATGATATCCAGTAGATATAATACATTTAAGGATAGTCAAGAAATAGGCAGATAGAGTAATTAGTATTAAAAATTTGCCAAATTAGTCATAAAGAATCTCAAAGAGATGTGTATGTGTACATGTACTGTAAAACATCTTGCCTGTCTCTCATACATTTGAGCTAGCATCTGACATAATCATTTATTTCCTACAAAATTCAAGAAAAAAAGCATATGTAACAATGCTCTTCACATCCCCACAATGAAATGTCAAAGGATTCACCTCACAGCATGAAGATAACCAGAATCATAAATGGAAATGACTGTGCGTTATAACTGTGATATTCACACCTCAGTGAGGAGTCAAATGGGGACCACTGGATTGTGAACCCTTGTCAAATAGCTTGTACGAGACACTCTAATGAAATGAACAAAAAAAAAAAAAAAAAAAAAAAAAAACAACTCAAATATGACAGCTTCTTACTGTATTCAGGTACTTCAGTGAACTATGTTTTCAGGCGAGTCACCATTGACTTAAAAGTTAGAAACTTTTTTTCCTTCTTCAATTCCTTTCTTTCATCTGTTTGCAGATGATATTGCATTGGGGGCATTGCATTCCATCCCACTAGCTCTTTAACTCATATTTATTTAGTGTAGACCCTCTTTGTAAAAAGACTTAATAGTATGTAGTATCTGCTCATGAAAGTTACCATATTACTGATGGGAAATGTAGACTTTAAAAATCATTAATGGCAAAAAAAAAAAAAAAAAAAGTCATGATTGATTTGTCTATTTCTTGGACTTCCTTTCTTGTTACTCTGACTTGAGTATATTTTCATTGACTTTTCCATTACACTTGGAATTAATTTGGTATTTTGGGAAAAATACTGTGGTCAAGAAATCTACCATTGAAATGTGTGTTGAGTGCTATGGAATATATTTGATAGATCACCATCCCTCTACAGTTATTTTTTTCTTTTTAAAATTTCATTTAGCGATGAAAACATATAATCTATAAGGAAAAAGAAATTAGGTAGATTGAGGGTAGAGAATGAAAAATATTATATAAAGATCTCACAACCACTGACTGTCAATGTGTTACAGATTCTCAATCTAGACATAAATCAAAGATAAGGGAAAGATTTAGGAGGTATTAAATATAAAACTCTAAATGAATGATTTTGTGATAGAATTATCATTCCTTAGGAATTCTTTGCTCCAAATCTTATAGCTACTTGAGGTAGAATCTTGCACATAATATTTTCTTAGAGACACAAATTAACACAAATGAAAATGGGCATGCATGTAAAGTCAGCTTGGCATAGCACATCTAAGAGCTCTGTCAAAAAGCAATCTCATTGAACAATCTTTTTTTTCTCACTTTTATCAACAGATATTACTATTGCATTGCTTAATAATAGTCCAATGCAATTGCAAACTTATGCTGTACACAGAATTTTTAAAAAAATGCTATTTAGAAGGAACCTTATAATGGATGAGTGGCTGGTACTACTCAAGGATACTGATAATAGTCATTCCCTTCCTATCTCATAAATAAATTGCTATCATGATTATGGTAATCTGATGCTACTCATATATTTGTTACTTTTATCTTTAAATACAGAGATAGATGAAAGAAAGAAAG
>JAJPUD010001509.1:236635-258921 GCA_023553655.1 Myrmecobius fasciatus | reverse complement strand
TCATTCTGTATAATGTGGGCACATTTCTTTTCCATATATCCTGACTAGGGTATTTGTCATAGACAATGGAAGCCCTATTTTTATTCATTTATTATCTTTTATATAGCAATGTGGTACAGGGAATGACACAATCATGGGTCACTAATAGTGACCCTTCTTGGGGATTTTCTGGGTGAAAAATACTAGTACAGTTTGCTGTTTCCTTCTCCAGCTCATTGTACAATGGAGGAGTCTGAAGCAAACAGGATTAAGTGACTTAATCAGGGTCACACAGCTGGAAAGGCTAGATTTGAATTCAGATATTTCTGGCTCTAGGCCAGGTGCTTTATTATTTATTCACTGTGCCACCAAGCTGCCCCTAGAACATAGTAAAACCCTTAAAGAAGGTCTTACTTTGATCATCAAGTACTTTGTAAGAAAGTCATTTTGATTATATGCTTTAACCAACATATATAGCCTTTCATATTTGAACTATTTGTACTCTGAATTTTCCTGAAATAGGACAGTTTGTTCATTGTTTGTGACACTATAACTTGAATGTAAAATCCTGGATTTTAAGAGACAGGTTTTTGCTTCACCAAATAGTGTGCTGTCATTCAAAGAGATGTTTTATTTCTCAAATGTGATCTAGTTTCACTTCATTTCTGGACAATGTGTCCATCTATACTATCTATCCAATACATGGATTAAAGGACCAATTACAAAGGTTGTCCCTAAAGCAATATGCTGTTATTTTTTATCCACTTTGTTTTTCTAGTACCATTTTTTCTAGGCCATTTTTACCTATTGGTGTTACTTTTTATTAAGAAAGTAATTCCCAAACATTTTTATACTGACATATTTATTCTAATAGACTCAATTTATCAATCAAAGAAAGAAATGTAATTGATGGAAACTATATCTGAAAAAGGAGAATATAAGAACATACACTTTGAAGGTAAATACTGTCTCTAGAATTCTTTAGTAATAATGCAACACCATAGCTATTATAATACAGAAATTCAATACATTTCTATTCTGTCCCATTGTTGACACAATTGTTCTTAAAAATGTAGACACATACAAAAGAACTATGCCAAATTTCAAAAGCAAAAAAAAAAATTACTTCAAAATAGAATATTTTGTCAGTATTTACCACAAATAAAGAATAGCAACATTTTAATCAATATTAAAGGAAATATATAGTAATAAAACTCACTTACCTATTCCAATAAAAATGGCTTTGTATCCTTCTTCCTTCAAAGTATGAAGGTTCATTCCATTCACTGAAAGACCTTTACCACAAATTACCTATCAGAAACAACATTTAATTTTCTTCTTAGTTTCTGAATTTTATCAATTAGAACATAAATTCATACAGACAAAGGCATATATAAAACCAACTTCAAATATATACGTGCATATAAATATTATACATATGTATGTATAAAGGAAGGAAATTAATGAAGGAAATCAGCACTCATAAAGTGTCATTTGTCTAATTTATTCTAGTAATTTTTATATTATATAATTGACATTTTAAATTTTATCCTGGTGAAAAACAATAAAGGATATGTTTATGTGAACATTAACATGTAATGTGAACAACTGAGAAAAGACTTCACCAATATATATATATAGTAATGAACATTGATTTCTTAAACAGGAGATAATATGAATCAACCATGGATACAAATGGCTGATTTTTCTTCTATTGAAGGAAGATTCCACATCAATATAATTCTCAGGAAAACTTTTGGAGAATTCACAATTCAGTTCAAATTCTGATACAATTAACTGGAAGTCACTCTTTGTATTTGGGAGTCAGGTAGCACTGACGTCTTATCGAATTAAAATCTTTGAAATAAATGCAATATTAGTTTGAGCTTTTTTTCCCTAGTAAAGCCATCTTAGTTACATTATCACAGAACTGACTAAGTTGGAATTTTACCTGTATAGTTGAGCAACACTTTCCTTAAAAATATCCATCCAATTGTTTCTGTGAAAACACTTTTTACTAATGCAGATGAGAAACTTATCTACCTTTTCTAGTCTTAGAGAGTTGCTTCTACTGGGTCACTGGAAGACCAAGTAATTTTTTTTTTTTTTTTTGCTTTTTGCTGAGGCAATTGTGGTCAAGTGACTTGCCCAGGGTCACACAGCTAGGGAATGTTAAGTGTCTGAGACCACATTTGAACTCAGGTCCTCTTGACTTCAGGGCTGGTGGGAGATCAAGTAATCTGAACATGATCTCTCCTTTTTCTCAAACATTACATGGCACATTTCTTTGACCTTTATGCTTACTCAATTAGCAAATGGCTAATTGTTATTATCTGCTTGTCCTCCCCACCTATTATAATGTAACCTACTTGAAAGTTTTGCCTCCAGAATTTAGTAGTGTTTTTAAATCTATCAATCTGTATTCATTTTTAAACACAGTGCCAGGTACTAAACAAGGATAAGAAAGCAACAGTTCTTTGCTTTCAAGGAACTTACATTTTATTGGAGCAAACAACAATGTATATCTATATTAATAATATATTCAAATTCTATAATAAGATCAAAGTAAATGTGAGAAAAATAAACAAAGTAATTCAGGGGAAGGGCTAGTTTTGGTGGTAAAGGGAATCAGGAAAGGCCTTATGTTAGAAGTACTTAAATTCATTCAGAAAACAGCTAAGAATTCTAACCTTACAAAAGCACAGAAATAGGAGATGGAATGCTGGTGTGAGTATTAGCAACAAGGTCACTTTGGCTGAAAAAAGAAATTTCAAAAGTAAGCAATATATAAGTTAACAAAGATGGTTCCTGTAATTGTCCAGGTAAAAAGTCCTACGGAGTATAAGAACTAAAGTGGTAGCCAGGGCCTTAGACAAAGTCAGTAGATGTGGGAAATTCTGTGAAAGCTGAAGTGATGATTGGAACTTAATAAATATTTCTTTATGGAATGAATGCAATGTACTTTTTTTGCTTCCTATTACTCCCCTTGTTGCTTAGGCAGTTAGTCCTGTCTAACTCTTTGTAACTCCACTGGGAGTTTTCTTGGCAAAAATATTGTAAGAATTTGTCATTTCCTTCTCCAGTTTATTTTACAGATAAAGAAATGGAGGCAAACAGAGTAATGTGACTTGTCCAGGATAATATAGCTAGTAAACGTGTGGGGACAGATTTGAAATCATGAAGTGGAGTCTTCCTATCGATAGGTCTAGAACTCTACTCACTGTGCCACATAGCTGCCTTTCTTATTCCCTTACAACTTAACAAACTGAAATGTCATTATCCTTCATTGTTCATGAGTGATTTAAATTTTTCTTAATTTAAATTGGCTTTCTTCATAGTGTTAGAATGAGTAAATACTGCACTAAAATATGAATTGATTTTTGAAGGATAAAACATTTCATTTTTATTGTAATTTGATAAAGTTAACTTTAGTCTAAAAAAGTCAAAATGAGACAAAACTAAAGAAATGTTTTAAAAAATATAATTTCTCTACACCATCTATTTTATTTTTAGTGGATGTGTGGAAAGGGAACTTATCATGTTGCCACTCCATATGCTGAAGAAAAGTACACACAGATGCCTCAGCAGTTCCTTCCATTCTTGAAAATTTCAGCAGGTATAACACTAATTTGGACATCTCTGGAATCAAAGACCAAAATTGCTATTTAAAAGGGCTAATGAAGTCATTGACTTTTTCAGGGAGCACAATTTATTTTAGTGAGCCTTAATATTAAGCTTCTATAAGAGGAAAGTTCCAAACAATCAATAAATATTATCTCCTATCCACCTTAGACCTAAAAATATGACCTTCTCTATACCCACTTGATGTATAAAATATACTAATAATTATATATACATACATATATGTGTATGTCAGACATATACACAGAGAAAGAAATAATTTTTCATTCCAATATGTCTGTATGTCTGATAAGGATCTAATATACCAATGTTTAAACATCTAGCCATTCTGGTGTCTCCCTATAACCTTTAATCTATATACATCCACCTCTCATACCCATATGTACACATATATGTTATTTGTATATAGTCATTGGCATGTCGTCTCATATTAGACTGTGAGCCTTTTGAAAGCAGGGAATGCATTTTCCTTTCTTTTTGTCCCAAGAACTTAGCAAAATGCGTGACATAGAAGGTATTTAATGAATATTTGCTGACTGACTTACTCCCTGACTGCAGGTGCAGGTATTCTTTCCAATTGAAAAACAGGCTAATTCTAGCAGGTAGGTTGGAAAACAAGACAAAATGAATGAGGGCATAGTGACGTATCAGGTTCTAGATCAAACTAACTGTATATATGTAATCTTTATTTTTAATAGTATGTGATCCTAAAAAATTGCATTTTGATATATTGAATATCGGAGCATATTATTCCTCAGTATTCCACAAAGCAATGCCTTTGTTCTATTTCTCAGTGAATTCAGATTATTTTATGTCATGTTTCTATTTCTCAAGAATCTAATTCTCACACTTAACCTCTTTTCTTATTTGAATTTAATGGACTTTCTAATATTACTACAAATTATTTGTAAACTAACATTATGAGTATTTGGAGCCCAATGGAGTACACTTGTGTCTAATAACAACATGAAATAAGAAATATACACTTATTCACTCAAGGAAGCATACACACAAGAGCCAATTTAGTGAGAGGGGAAAAGAATCAAGTTTGGAATCTACAAAACCCAGATTCAAATTGTGTCAGAGAAAACAGGAATTACTCAAATCAACTGATGCAGAGAAAAATGAGCATAAGTAAAAGAACAATTCATACTGTAATGACATTACAAAATCACCTTTTAAAGACTTAAGAACTATATTCCATGCAGTGATCAACAAAGATACCAAATGACTAATGATGAAGAATGCTACCCACTTCCCAAAAAGAGTGGTGATGGACTAAATATGCAGAATGACATGTAACATTTTTGCATATAACCAATTTGAGAATTTGTTTTAAGTATGTGTAATAATTACAAGAATTTTTTTTCTTTTATGGAGGAGGGGAAATTGAGAGAAAATACATACCTAATTGAAAAAAACAGTCTAATAGAACTAAATATTTTTTATTCATCTCTTAATCTATTCAATAATTTATTATATGCTTATTAGATTTGCATGCATCTAATACATACTACTTCCTGAATGTGTTGTCTATTCCTTTTACTTATGTGTTAGATTAGATCTTAAAATTTTAAATCTGTGATTTTGTTTTTGATATGTAAGTATACTTCAAGGTATTATGAAGTCTGTTCCCAAGAGCTAGTTAAATGATATTGTAAGAGTTTATTCCTAAAGTTGGCCATCATTTGAGGGATATTTCATCTACAGTCTCTTAGGAAGATGACTACTGATGCTTGGACAAGTTAGGATGTGGACTTTTGAAGGGAGTACACAACACACCAAAGAAATAACAACTTCTTTAGACATTTAGATATATGCAAAAAATCAGACTAGGTATAAAAAAAAGTATAAAAATGATCAAAATATGATTTTTGACCTCATGAACATAGACCTTAGCAAGAGGAATATAATAATCCATGAATATATATGTATATATATTCATATATATGCATGTGTTTATATATATATATATATGGCTAAATTTAATAGGAGTGTGACATAAGTATACATGTCTATTAAAGATGTGAGGAAGAAAACATAAATTTCTGACAGGCGATTCAGGATATAATTAATATAGAAAGTAATATCTGTGTTGGCCTTTGAAGAAAGATTAATGAGTCAACAGATTGAATTTGAAAGGAATGGTGAGAGATGAAAGGTGGTCCAGGTATAGAAATAAAAATAAGATGAGAAAGGCTAGAATAAATAAAAGATATATGTCAGTTTGACTGATTCTTAATATAGCTTTTAAGGTTGCCATATTGTCCTATGACTCACACTGAATTTTCTGTATATTCAAACACTCAGAGCTTCAAACACATATATATATATTTAAAACTAAAGTAGTTTCTAGGCATGCTTCCCTCATGCTATATTTGTGAAGCTGATGCTTTGGACGTAAATGTAGGAATTTATCATTATTCACTATTAAGTTTAATTTTATAATTCTAGATTAACTGAAAACTCTTTGGATGGCAACACAATCATCCATCATATTAGTTATTCCTCAGCTATATGACAGCACCTGTAAGAAAATTAAAAAAAAAAACTTATACACCTTTATTAAAGTCATTGATTAAAAAACAAAACAAAAAAAAATAGCAGAGCTGTCAGTGCTCTTGGGCACACAACTAGATTTTTCCTAATTAGCATTGAGCCATTTATGATTTTTTTATTGGGCCAAGTCATTCAACAATTTAAAAACTGTTCTAAATGCACTCACATCCAACTAGTATAACTCCATTTTATCCAACAGATTTTTTCAAATATTATGCCAAGATTTTGACATACTACTATATGTCTAAACCTGAGATTCTTTTTTTCTTTTTAAAGCTTTTTATTTGCAAAACATATATATAAGTAGTTCTTCAACATGGACCCTTACAAAACTTTCCATTACAAATTCCCCCCCCCCAGTCTCCTCCCCTCCCCTAGATGGCAGGAAGTTCACTACATGTTAATTATGTTAAAATACTTGACAAGTCAAATATATGTATACATATTTCCAGACTTATCTTGCTGTGCAAGAAAAATCGTGTCTACAAGAAAAAAAAATCTGAGAAAGGAAACCCAATGCAAGAAAACATCAATAGAGAGCATGAAAATGTTATGTTGTGGTCCACATTTCATATCCCTCTCTCTAGGTATATATAGCTTTCTTCACTGAACGATTGGAACTGTAAACCTGAGGTTCTTAAGATGGAATATATGAATTTGCTTTGAAATATTCTGATAATAATTTCAATTGTTGTATTTTGTGATAATATGCATTTTCTTTTAATGTTTTAAAAACATCAGTCTGATAAAAGGCTTGTGCATTTTCCTGGACAACCAGGGAAATGCATCCCTAACATAGACAAGGTTAAGAACACCTGGTCTAAAACATTTAAAGTATTTTACTCATCCATCACTTAAGCTACTGTGTATAAAAAGGAAATGAAGTCAGTAAATCTGACCAGTTTTGAAAAGTCTGTGTGTTCCTTAATGATTATTTCTATTCTTTCTAAAAATTTACAAATATTTGTTATTATTAAATTTCTAGAATTTTGTCAGTAAAGAAGTAAATTAATCTAACCTATAATTCTTCAATAGCCTCAAATTCTTCAAATTCTTTCATAGAACAGCCATTTTTTTCCCAGCATCCTAGATGGTGATTCAAATATATAGGTTCTTTTATACCTTCATTTATCTTGTATTTCACTTCTCCGTTACATATAAACAGATTTACATTTTCACAATTATAATAGATGTACCACATTTTATGCAATACATGGATTGCTGAAATTAGACATATGTATAATTTGATATTATTTTCTGCTTAACTTATGCTATATTTTAGGGATTATTTTGTTTTCATTTTGATTTTATAAATTTTTAAAATTGTTATTATATTTAAAAAATTATTAACATCTGCATTTCCCTTGCTTTCATTTCCAAATATTTATTTATTTGGAGTCCCTTTACTTGTAACAAAAACCAGAAAGCAAAAAATGAAAAATATAGCAGCAAAATTATATAAAATATTGCATAAGCAAAGTAATTCACTTCTGAAAAAAAAGACATCAGTTTATTTTCTCATATCTTCTTCAGGAACAAGTTTGGTCAAAATAATTACAAATTCAGGTGTGGTTTTTTTTGGGGGGGGGTTCTTTTGTTTTGTTTTATTTGGTGGTGATAGTTATTGTTATTCTTTTAGTCATTCAGTATCAGACTACTAAGTGGCAGAAAAAATTAGAGTGCTGGGCCTAGAGTTAAGAAGACACCCTCCTGAGTTCAAAAAAACTCTCACACACTTACTAGTTGTGTGACCTTGGGCAAGTCACTTACTCCTGTTTGTCTCAGCTTCTTCATCTGTAAAATGAGCTTGAAAGGAAATGGCAAACCACTCCAGTACCACTATAGTATCTTAGTCAAGAAACCCAAAAGTGTCATATAGTGAAAAGACTGAGCAGAGTCTCTTTGTATGCTCTTTTCCTGGTTCCATTTTCATCACTTTGAATCAGTTCATGTCTCCCCAGACTTCTCCAAATTCTTCATCTTCTTTTTTTCTTATGGGGCAATAATATTACTTTCCTGTCATATACCACAATTAATTTAGTGATTCCCAGTCAGTGAACTCCATTTTAGATAACTTAAAATTTTATTTCATTTTCAATTGGTAGTAATGCTAATTTTAAGCAGTCATAACTATTAATTAATACACCTGGACAAGGAGTGGAGGTTGGATGTAAAAGATTCCTGGGGGATCCTGTCAGAAAACTAATTGGGAGGGAGTAATAGAATGTGGAAATTACATACTAGATCCCCAGTGAGGATGAGTTTACTTCTTACATTTTCATGAGTTGAACGAAGCAGGCAATCTAGTAGCTTCCTACTTTAATTAAGTATTCTAAGTAATGGAATATTAAGCTCAGGCATTTCCATGATACTGATAAAAAGTCAGTGGTGTATGTACTAAATTTTATGATGAAGTTCAGATCTCTTCATTCTAGTTATGCATTTGATTTAATTTCCTAAGTTTCTATGGTATACAAGAATTTCCACCAAATAGATACTCTCTAGAAATACATAACACAGAAATATAAATTATATATTATGTATTTGTGTAGGTATAAATGAATCGATATACAAATTTGTATATGTTGTGCATATGTGTGTAAATTTCATGGGAACTAGAAATATTTGGAAGATATTTTTGACAGAATTAAAAGTAATTCATAAAGTAATATTTATTATCATTAAGTGTTTCTTTTTTTTAAAGAATGTTATTCTTTACAATGTTCTTACTTTTCAAACATTATTACTCAGTCGTTATTTTTCGATGTAAAGATTTTTCTTCTCCAACTTGTAAAAGAATAAATGTAAGGTAAGAGAAATAGGTTTTGTCTTTTATCTTCAAGTATTAGAAATAATTTATGATGCAAAATGCAATGGTAATAAGCATTTTGTTATACACTTTCCAAAACACTTCCTATTTGTAGTTGCAGAATATATTATGCAAATCAAGTTACTTTATAATATATTGTGTTATATCTGTTATGAAAACTTAAAAATATTTGAATTAAAAACATCAAGATGTTCAAGTAAAGAACCACAGAATATTATTCTTAATTGATTAAAAAGGATAGCATCTGGAGTTCTATTTTAAAGCATAACATACACCCTCTTAGAACAACAAAGTCTTTTGTTTCAATAAATAAAGAAAACATTCTGAAGTGTTGCTTTCTAAGTTATTGAGTCCCTTCTTATGTTGATGGTAGATTATCCTATTAACAATGCTAATTTTAAGCATGCAATAAGTAAAATATCTCCCTGTGAAACTGATTGCAAAAAATAAAGAAGTAACTAAAAGTGTAATGTGACTTTTTTTGAGGGGTAGGTGGGTAAGAAGAACCCAACTTGAAAAAACTTGATTAAAGAAATCAAATCCTTCCATTAGCTATACTGAACCCCTAAAGCAATTTAGGAATTTGTTTCTTACAGACAATTAATCACATGCAGGCATGCCAGATGAGAACTATTGATTGCCCTTTTCCAGACTAGTGGCATTCAGACAGTAGACAGACAAATGCCCTAAGCAAGGGGGAGCATCTTTCTGCTGCTGCCTAGTGTAGCTTTTAATTGTTCTTTACAAATGTGTATGGCATTTCGCTGTTAATCTTCAGTCGAGTAGTTACTCCTTTTCATTTGAGCTATATACAAACAGGTTATATTTTTTCATTACCTTCACTCCAAGGTCCTTCATGAGCTCAATCTCAAAATTCACAACATCATATGGCAGCCGAAACTGAGGAATTTCACTTGTACTAGGATAAAGAAAAATTTGTGAAACAATTACCAATCATAAAGAAATGACAAAATGTCTTTATCGATCAACATTAAAGACCTAAGGACCTATTTGAGAGCATTTACTGTTTTACAAGGGCATTTTTCACATCATTTAATGAGTGCCAAAGACAGTTCAAATTAGTATTCACACAGTAAAGCCTTTCACTGGCCTAAAATAGTTATAAGGAAGAAAATGATATGTGAAGAAAATGATGTAAGCAATTGGAAACAAAGGTTAGGGAAAGCTAATGGACAAGAATCATTTAAATTTTGTATCTAATGACATATACTATATATTTATATATACATATATACATATATATTTATATTTATATATATACACATATATATATATATGCAAGCATGAAAGTTAGAGACAGAGAGGGAGATAGAGACAGACCGACAGATAGATAGACACGACAGAAATGCAGAGGGAGGGAGAGAAAGTAGGGATAGGTACTATGCTCCTTATAAGAATGAAACACAAAATCAAAGGGCTTTCATCTTCTATGAATATTTCTATCTTCTCTGTTTAAATTCTACTGTCATAATTACTGTTTAGAGAATTATAAGTTATGCTGCATGTGTTCTATAAAATAATTTTTAAAGGTAACAAATTTTCCAATATGAAAGCTTCAAAATGTTTCATTTAGCACAACGATAAGGTAATCCTATTTGACATCAAGAGTTTTTCCCTATACTAAGATTGCAAGACCTTGGGCATAGCACAAACAAACATTTTAAGAGTACAATATATTCTTTGCATAAGGTTAAAGCAAAGTACCTTTTAACTTTCTTTAGAAATGTTGTTTATTGGAGAAAAAAAAAGAATCTTTATCATGAACTAGTAAAATGAATGCCCTAAAAACATTTATGAAATTTCCATTTACACAAATAGTAACCAAACTATTAACCAGTATTAAGTAAACTTAAAGAAGTCACTTAATTTTTTTTTCCAAAATATCTTCCTATCTATAATAACAATATTATATACAAAATAAACTCAGAAAAATTAACAGCATTTTTATATAGGGATAACACAATCTAGCAGGAATTAACAAATAGTAGAACTAAAAATAAGAAATTATAATTACATAAAATAGGTGAGAGCCAATCTACTAAAGGTACATTCAAGATATATAAATACATACATGTATACATATATATGCATACACACATGCACTTATTGATAGATGGATAAGAGAGACAGAGATAGAGATCCCTTTTTATACATATACACTCTCTAATTACAAATCATGTTAAATACTTCAAGAACAAGTGAGATATTAAATGTTCTTAATTGGTCTTAAGAAAAATACGACTTAAACTAATGTGTAGTTTTGGTATAATGGCAATTAAATAATCAAGACCTACAGAATTAATGGAAAAAAAGATAACAATTATTTTTGAAAAACAAAAATATAGCATTTTAGTGGAAACATGAAAAATTTGGAAAGGACATAAAACAGATTTCACTAGACTATAAAGCTAGACTCATTAATTATTTGATAGTGATTTAAGAAAAGGAAAGTAGATCATTGGAATAGACTTCTGGTACATGAAAGTATTAGAAACAACTGAGCTCAATAAACAAATGTTTAATAAAGCCAAGAAACTAAATTATCTGGGGAATACTTCTGTATGTGACAATAATTACTCAGAAAACTGGAAAGCATTTTGGCAATAACTAGGTTTAGACCAATATATTACATTTGGATTGACAACACAGTGAAATAAGCATAACAGCTATATCAACTGTTTATTGCAAATCACATTACTAAAATTAATTTACAAATTAAGAAAAATTAGAAGGAAACTAGATCAGCTATATTTAGCTGTTATGTCTAGGTAATAAATTTTTAACTGAACAAGAAAGTAATCATAAAAAACTAAAAGATATAATTTTACTTAGAAGAAATTAAAGAGCTGTCATAAATAAAATTAATGTAACTAGATAAGTTGCTAATTGGAGAAAAAAAATTGTTTTATTCCAATGATTCCTTTAATCTTGACTGATGAAGAACTCTTACCCTATGAATGGTAGTGGAGAGAATTCTATTGCTACTTCCTCTAATATAATTAAAATGCAATCTTTTATGGGAAGCTCACACAGTCATTTGGAACTTATTATTTTATGTACTCTGATATGTTTATATAAACCTAATTTCTGAGTATACTCCTTTTTAGTTTTCATCTCCTTTTGTTAAATATTCCTATTCTGAGGAATAATTATCTTAGTTTAATATAATACCAGATTAATATGCTGGTATTTTAAATTTGTCGCACTGATTTTGATTAACCAGTAGCAACTAGTTTTGAGGAAGAATATTTTGTAGTCTAATGTGAGATCTCATATTTTAAACCTAATTTTGTCTTACATTTTTACATCAAGGAAACATTTGAGAATGTATTAATTAAAATTATTTCCCTTATGCTTAGAGATCTCCTTATGTTTATAGATCTTTTGTTCATCACCTATTTTCTAATCTAGAAACATTCCTGTGATAGATTGAATAGTATGAATGGATAAGTAAATTAATTTAGGCAATATAGTCATTTTTTATTATATTGTTATAGACTAATGTGAGTGATTAATTTGTGATTATATTATCTATGTTTTAATACGGAATCTTTTGCAAGTGTACCCAAATTATAATTCTTTGTAGACTCCAAAATATTTTATACATTTTGCAATTATTCTGAAGGTGATTTTTTTCCCCCTCTCTATTCCTTCCTGCTGTGTTTTCTTGCTTAATATGTATGAACTTTGGTGACTGGTGTGGAGTTATTTTATATCTTAATACTTTGGTGAAGATACTAATTATTTCAATTACTTTAGTTGTCTCTGTTGTTCTCTATACAATTAGATAATCTATAAAGATGGTACATTTCTGTTCCTTTTTGCTTATTTTATTCTTTCAATTTCTTTATTTGTCAATTCCACAGGAAGCATTATATCAGAGTAGTAGTAGCAATAAAAATCCTTATTTTATTTCAGATTATTTTTGGAAAGGTATCATGTGCTTTTCCATTACATATAATATAAGGCTTATTCTTCATTTTTGAGAAATATTATTAAAAATATTAACAATGGCCTATTTATGCTGATGCTTTTTGATGGTTTAATACAGTTTATAAAAATGTTTTGGTATTCCTATTAATGAAATAATCTGATTTTTATTTTTGTTATTGATATGGCCTATTATGATTATTTTTCCTATTATTGATTTGCATCTCTGGTATAATTTAATCTTGTCAAAATGTTTAACTTTGTAATATTTGTCAATAGTCTCTTTTGCTAATAGTTATTTGATATTTTGATATCAATATTTATTAGAGATATTGATATGTAGTTTTATTTCTCTGATTTAGCTATTCCTGGTTTAATAATCAGATAATATTTGTTTCAATAAAAAATCTTTGTATAAGAAATTATTATTTTAATTTTTTGTAAATAAGTTACATAATAGTAAAATACCTTTACTTTCAATATTTTATGGAACTCACTTGAAAATCTACTGATTCAATTAAAAATATTTTAAAGGTCTTTTGTGACTTGTCCAAAGATATATTCTGATGTTTAATATTCTATTTCTCTCATTGTAAATTTGTTCATTACATTTTGAAAAAAATTCACATATATACATTTTCAATTTTGTTGGTATAGTTTTTATAGTTTTCTATTTTAATTGTTCTGAATTTACCTTTTTCATTTTTGATAAAATAATCCCCCCTTTTAAAAATCAGATTAGCTAATATTTCATCTTTTTTTTTTTTAAGTCAGGTCTTAATTGAGCCACTTTTATTTTAGTTAGGTTAATATTTAATTTGAAGAAATGACTTTTATATCTAGTTGGATTTTTTTATTTGCTTGTTTTCAAGTTATTCTTTCTACTTGCATACAAATTAATCAGTCAGTTCTTGCTCTTTTCATTGATGATAATTTTTAGTGATAACATTTTCTCCCATAGACAATTTTTGGCAGGATCTCCAAAGTTTTGATATATAGTATTGTTGTTGTGATTTTATTTTTTGAAATTTTCTATTATTTCTATAATTTGTTGCTTCACTGATTATTTAAGATTACTTAGTTTGCATTTAAATTTGAATCATTTCCCCACATACCTTTAGTGTTTATATTTTTCTTCTCTTTTAGTAAATTAAAAATTTTCTTAATATTACTATTTTCTGTATTTGTTTAGGAGGTAGTTAACACTTTATAGCAAATAGACAATTTTTGTAAAGATGTATAAAGGTGTCATGCACAAATCTGTACTTCTTTCTCTTCACATCCAAAAACCACATAGATATATTTAACTTTTCAAAAATTCTATTCAGGTTTTTAATTTCTTTCTTGATGATATTTTTGTCAGAAGTAACTAGATTTGAAAGAGGGTATACATAGAGAGATTACCATGTATTTTAATACATATTCTAAGTATTTAAGTGCTTTTTCATTCAATGTGTATTATATATACTTGTACATATTATATATACATATACATATATATACATACACACACACACACATATATATATACACACATACATAGTACACATACTTATATGTATATACTATTTTTTTTAGATAGGTTCTGTAATAACCATACTATAAGTTAGACTTCCCTACTTCACAGGGGAACAGGACAATGGAATTACATAATAATCAGTTAGTTAGAAAGATTTCTGAAGTTCAGAGCTCTTTGACATACTAGTGATCCTTTGCCAAGTGAATTCTGGCCAAATTTGGGCCTATATGTAGCTGCCAGAGACCGAAGAGCTCAATGGCAACCTTGAGCAGTAGCTGCAAACTCAAGACCCTGCTTAGGAATTTCTGAACATCATGGACTATCGTGTCTACATATGGATTCTGTCTTAACCCTGCCCAGAAGACTCTAGAAATTATATTATTTCACTTTTTTCCCCCACTTTCCTTTGAGCAGGTGAGAACTCTTTCTTTCTTTCTGTTTTCTTCCAGGATCTTCTTTCCATTTCAAGTCTTTTCTCAGACAATGAAATTATGTAATCTGAGACCAGATGATATCATTTCAGGTCCCTCTCCAGGCCTTTTGTTAACAATGTACATTGTTAACAATGTACACATATGTATCTATGCATGAATGCATGTATTTAGATATATGTATATGTATATATATATATAAACAAAGAAACAATGAAATAACACAATTACTATGTATGACATTTATATATTAAAATACATAGAATTGCTATCCAGCATATATAATGTTAACTATATTATTCTATTATATATCAATATATCATATAAAATTACATTTTTTTGCATCATTTTTCAAACATGTTGGACTTGGCATGAACCCATTTTAGAATTTCCTTGTCAAAAATATTGTAGTAATTTGCCATTTCCTTCTCCAGCTCATTTTACAGATAGAAATGAGGCAAACAGGGTAGGTAGCTTGTCCAGGGTCACACAGATAATAAATGTCTAAGGAACTTCACTCCCTCTCACTCCAGGGAATTCTGTATCCATTGGACTACCTAGTTATCCCAATTTACATATAGCATATTCATATAATAATATAAATACCTATCTTAAATAACACTATTTATTGCATTTGCATTATGTCATTGTCTATGGTGCCTCTAAACAGGGTATAATTTTCCTTTTTTTTTTTTTTTCTTTTGTCTTTGTCTATTTTTACTGTTTCCTTTTCTGAGATTATGTTTATTACCCTTGCTTGTCTGGGTATACCAGAAGCTTGACAAATTCTCTAGCAGCTCACATTTAGTTATGTGTGAATCTTTATATTTTAAGTTTCATTCTTAAAAACAACATCTTGTTAGCTTCTACTTTCTAAAACATTTGACTATTTTCCTCCATTGCATGAGGAGGTTTACCACATTTATGCAACAATTGTGAATTTAATGTTTCCCACCATCATATCCTATTATACTGCTTCCTTTCTTTCTCTATCTCTTGACACAGAAGATAGCAAAAAAGAATTAATTGAACATGTGTGAATTGCCAATAAGATACCATATTTTGCTAATGACAATCATCTTCCAACTTCTACCACTGTTAAAAACACCTTTTGTTTGCTTAAATTTTCTTTGTCCCATTCTTTCTTATTGAGTTTGATATGTTACTACCTCAAAATTTGTCTGTTTGTATGAAAACCCTTCTTAAAATTCAGATTACATTGAGGTTTATGTAATTTTTTCTCCATATTCCTGTTTCCATTTATATAGATGTATATATATATATATATAGTACTCTAAGCACAACACATAGTGAATTCTATCCCCTTCTACTTCATTTCTTTCCTAAAATATTCAGTTTTCTTTCTCTTTTATTTCTTTTCATAAGACCACCAAAATAGAAATAAATAACTCAAAATTCACCTGTCTTTTAAAATTCTTTCAGTGACCCTTCATATCATTAGGATTCAAAGGCAAATTTGTTTCTTTTTCCCTTTTTAAATGGAACAATTTCAGGAACACATGATAGAAACAAAATATATTTTCATTAAAGAAAATGACAACAATTAAATCTTATCCCAAAACTTTTGAAATTCCATCAAAACACTTCACAGAAGAAAATTTATATCATTAAATTCATCAACACAAAAGAAAAAAGAATAGATAATAAGTTGATTATGCAACTAAAAATCACCTTTTGATTGCTCAAAAGTATTCAACTTTCTAGGTTTCTTCTGAATCCTGTGTTTACATTTCAAAGTTTCAACTCAAATCTGGCATTAAGAATATTTGAAAATCCCCTAACCCAGTAAAATATTTTCCCACATATGGTAACACCAGTCTTGCAGGATAAGTTAATTTTAGTTGTAAACCTACAGCTTTTACCTTTTTGGGAATAACATATTCCACAATTTTCTTAATTTTTATTAGTCACAGACAGGTCTTTGACTCTGTGATTCCTTTGGAACATTTCCTTTTGCCTACATTTTTCTTTCACATAGGATTATTCATGTTATATATGGAATTTACAACAGTTTTCATTTTCTAGGGAGTTTCTTTCTTGAGGAAAATGTAGGATTCTATTTTCTTTTTTTCCTTCTGGTTCCAATAGACTTGAGGAGTTGCATTTGGAAAGCAATTTCCTGGCTTAAAGTGTGTGCTTGGAAGCATTTTTTTTTTATTTACCTCATTGTTTTTGTTGTCCTCATTTGTAAAGTATTTCTTCATGTACTAACAAGATTCTTTTTACAAAATCTTTAGGGATGTAGAGAAATCTCTTGACTAGTTCAATGATGGGTACAGAAACATAGAAAGCTCTACAAGTATTTAAAGGTTTGCTATATCATTCACTGCTATAAGGGACATTTGAAAAAGACTTAAAAATACTTTAAAAGTGTAGACTAATGAAAATCAGTCTTTTCCCATTTTTCTGTGCTCCTTTGATAAACTGAATATTTGTTGAAAAGAATTTCCGACTATCATACCAGTAGCTCTTTCTATACAGAGGAGTGGTGATTGATTTTAAAAGTCCTGAAGTACTAATATACTATTTATACCAACCCATATTTCTACATAATTCTTTTTATTATTAATGGTAGCTTATATTTATATAGCCATTTTCCTCATAGCATAATATCTAGACTAGTAAGTAAAATACTAAAATTCCTCTTTACAGTTAAGGAAATTGAGATGAAACACTTAAATGACTTGATAAGGATCATACAGCTAAAAAAGTATGTTAGGAATCAAATTCAACCCTCAACCTCTCTACATTACAAAATTACATTATAAGTCAGATATGCCTATGTCTACAAGCCATTTTATTTTCCAAACATAGTGCTGATAAGCTACATGTTTATTTATACTAATTTTTAGACAAAAACACTTTTGATTCTGATAATTATAAATTCATAAAATATTGTAATTGTCCTACTAGAACGATCAAGCTATTTCCTTCATATAAAAAAACAAAGTGAAAAAAAAAGTCAGATACAGTGAACACGTTAGAATTCATGTCATGTGAATTCTAACAACAGAGAAAAACCATCAAGTCACTTGATGAGATATATTATTTATTTTAAAAGATGCTTATTATTTTTCTATTTATTTTTGTCATTTGAAAAAAAGATGTTGATTTAAAAAACAACTTACAAGATATTTTCTTCATTATTGCTGTCAAGTTCATTTAACCCTTTTATACTTATTTTAGAATAGTAGAACTAGGAGGAAACACTATTGATTATATTAGTGGACGGGTAAAGTATTGACATAAAGGCAATGATGTTTTTCAGCAACTTTGGCAATTCTTTTAAAACTGACTATTATAGTTATTCACTTGGGAAAGAAGAATCTGTTTAGATTTAGAGGAGAAGGAAAGATAAAACCTGACATCACATCTTTGAGACAATTGATTTCAAATACAAAGCTAATTTAATCTTTTTAGGCACTTTAGTTTGAAGAGACCACAAAATAAAAATCAACTGTGTAAGTGAGAACATAAATTAACAAGGAAATTGTGGCAGCATTGATAGCTAAATTCCATCTTTTAAAAAAAAAAATCTGCATTAACCACCAGCTTCTTTTCATTCCTTTGTTGTGAGGTTAGCTTAAAACAAGTCATCATAACCACATAATTGTGAGCCATTAGATTCTGCCATAAAAATAAAAGAAGGAAGGAGAAAAAAAGTGGAAAAAAATGTTTGGTCTCTGTAACCTAGGAGAAATAATAATATTAGAATACAAATGAGAAAAAATAACTTTATATAAAGGTATAGTCTTATTGAAAGTAAGTGACCCAAAATAAAACTAATTTTTCTGACCTGACTCAAAATAAGAAAAGAAAAGCTATTTGGGAGAATATTCTATGTAAATATTCCCTTAATAAATTTCTGAATAGGACCCATTTTGAAGTTAGATCTGTTTTTCCTCTTAAAGAGAGAATTATGAATGCAACATAGGGGCAAAGATCTTCTTTGTAATTGGTCAGTAAATAGGCAAGGATAACGTTTATGTTGTTTAAATTAGAAATTTACATATTCACTCATGTGTATAATTGAAAAAAGTATACAAATACTTCATTTACAGCATGTGTTTCTAAGAGATTATGGATTTTCTTCTTTTAAATGAATAAATAAATCTGTGGTAAACTTTTACTTACAAAGTGTCTCATTCTCTTTCAGCAAATTGTGAGGTAGGCTCACTACTTCCCTAAATGAATAAATATGCCTCTATAGATAGATTATATGATGTCCTATAGTTAGGGAATTGAAGTTGAGAAAAATAGAGTATAGGAAAATGCCAATTCGATAAAATAATCATCACTTGACAAATAGTCATGTTCTCAAAGAAGTTCACTCAATAGTGGATGATTTATATCTCAATAAAATACTGTTTTTTGTATTCATGATCACTGATGTTGGTTTTAGCATATTAATATTTAGCTGTTCTTTAAAAGTTAAAATATGTTAGCATGCATTGGGAGTTGCCAGCAGACTTGGAAAACATAAGCAAAAATGACAGTCACAGTCTGATTAAATTTATTCTGTGTGATCATTAAATATATGTAATTTACAGCTCAGAAACAAAGTACAGTAAGAACTACATTTTTAAAATATTATGGTATTGATCATTGCCCAGAACACATTGCAGAAGATGGCATTACTAGCTGTATTTTTAATTTATGCATTGCCAGTTTCAAAGAAATGGAAAGAAAATAACTGTTCAGAAACTAATTGACAACTATTGAGAAGAATGATATTAGTTTCCTCTGATTTGTTATATATTTTGTTTATGTTCTGTATTATATTTTTGTTTATGTTCTGTATTGTTTTATATTTCAAATTTTCATTTTGCTAGGCTAATCATATTAGAAGTTTGAAAAGCAAAGATGTGAAATGACCATTCTTTTATGGTAGCTTTTGCTAATGTTCCAGATTATGGTGAGACTGTGGATAAAAACAAAACAATTTAAATAATTGATTTAAAATGTTTATAGTGATAATGTGGATTGATGAAATATTAGGAGGCAGACATCACTTAAGCATAAACTGGATTATTTCTAGATAAGTATTCAGCATCTGTATAATGCTTTAAGTTTTCAAAGCTCTTCGCAACAACAATGTTAGAAAAAATATCACTATTTTACAGATGGGGAAAATGAGACTGAGAGATTAAAAGTTTTAAGAACATAAATTTAGAGTTAAAAGAAACCTTAGATGTTATCTCGTCTAACATGTGCCTTACCAATGAGAAAATGGAGACAGGATGGTTAAGTGACTTGTGTGTGTACACACACACACACACACACACACACACACACACTCACACAAAACGAATCCATGAGAACACAAAGTGACAGAACTAGAACTCAGATCTCGGGATTACAAATCCCTTGGGTTTTTTTTGTTGTTGTTGTTGTTTGTTTTGTTTTGTTTTTTGTTTTTTCCTACTCTGTTATATTTCCTAAATAAACTTGTTTTTTTTTTCCCTCTTACCATAAGTGATTTAAGACATTTCAAACTGAAGGAACATTATGGAGAATGCTTTTTAACCCATTTGAAATATGCCCTTCAAAAAAAAAAACCCATTACTTTGCACCACCTATATGCATCAAGTACAAAGAGAGGCAATATGGCAAAGTGGATGGAGAGCTGGACTCAAAATGAAGAAAATCTAATCTCAAGTTTGACTTCTTACACATACTGAGTCTGCGTATGCTATTGAACCTCTTGGTGAACCAGGCATTGCTCTAAGATCACACATTGTAGAAAAAAAATTTCCCTTATTAGAGAAGTCCTTACTCTAAATCTGAGGTCCCAACCGCTAAAATTTCAGGTTCTGACCCAGAAAAGTACGAGACAGTCTCAGACACCGCCAACACAAAAACTGCCAAGCAGTTACCTACTGCCCCTAATTGTTTATATTTTTTTCTAAATTAAAACAATAAATATATGCATAAATAAATATAAACATAGTCAAATTTTAATGATTTCTAAAGCTAAGGATTTCAATTTCTGATATTTATGTTCCTTAACAATCACTAGTACTATTTTTTTTTTAAAGTCAAAAAGATGCAAGACAAGTTTTTCACTGGACTTAGTTGTGCCTTTGTCCAATCAAAAATTTTTGTCAGGAGTAAATCTTGCATTTAGGAAATGAAACAGAGGAAATTTTAAATAACAGAATTTGCAGCCAAGTACAAAATTTAAAGTGAAAACTAATTTATACAAAGTTTGAGAGCTTGCAATATGCAAATTTTAAAATACCATCTGTAAGTCTGTAGTTTCTATAGGAACATGAACCAACTATATTCACATTGTTTGACTCCATCATTTCATACAGTATAAACATAAAATGCATGTAGTCATTACCTTAAACCACCCACATATTCTTGTTTTTCAAATATAGTGATGTCAGAGTAGCCTAATCGAGCCAAGAAGGAGGCACAGCTTATACTTGCAGGCCCAGCACCAAGAAGAGCAATCTTTGCAGAATAAGCTTTAGGCATATCTTCTGGAAGAGGCAGAGAAGGGTTCCTGATTTGTGGAATATTCATTGCTTTGAATACCTGGAAGAAACCAATTCACCTTGTTAGAAGTTCACAGCTAAATTTGGTATTTTCAAAGCATTTTTTTTAATTACTGAAAAACATCATTTTATGCAATGGCATTTTCAAATGGATATAAGTAATAGCATATTAGTGTTAATATGGAGAGTAAAAGCAAGAAGCATTAGATAAAGGCAGGTACTCTGGTGGCCAAAATCTGTCAGCTCTCTTTAGTAAAGACAAGCTTCAGGCAAACAGATTTGTTACCAACAGGAATAATCTGATGAGAATATTACATCCTTGGGAAGCAAAGTTCTGTTAATCAAATCATATTTCCCCTTTAGCTGACATTATATAATTTGACTAGGTACCTAAATCCAAAACCCTAGAATTACATAAAAATGAAATTATTTTAATATAAAATTGAATCACAAAATGCAATAATTGGGATATCTTTGAAAATGCTTTGACAGAAAATGGATTCCTATCAAAATCAATACATAAAAATTATATAATCTTAGAGATGGTATGAAACTCAGAAATGATCCTGTCCAACACAACTACCCTCCATAAACACAGGTAGCATTCATTTCATGTTTACAAAGCACTTTATGTTATGCAATTTGATCCTCATCAGAAATCTGTGAAGGAAGTAATATTATTCTCTGTTTTTACTGGAGAAAAAGAAGCAGTGGGGGTGAGAGGGGTATAGGGGGGTATATAGGCAGGGAGGAAGGGAGAAGGAAAGGGGGAGACAGAAAAAAAAGAGGGGGGAGAGAGAGAGGGAGAGAGAGAGAGAGAGAGAGAGAGAGAGAGAGAGAGAGAGAGAGAG
>JAJPUD010001509.1:214940-226879 GCA_023553655.1 Myrmecobius fasciatus | reverse complement strand
TCTCTCTCTCTCTCTCTCTCTCTCTCTCTCTCTCTGTCCTTCACTTTGTCTCTCCTCCCCTCTCTTTTCTTCTTCTATTCTCTCTCTGTCTCTGTGTCTTTCTCTGTCTCTGTCTCCCTCCCTCCCTCCTTCCTCTTCACCCCCAACTCCCCAACCCATCTTCCCCTCTCTCAACAGATAATTTCCAAGGCTCCTTGCCTACTTCCAGATCTAAATCTAATAAAATAAGGATGGAATCAATGTTAATAATAACGGTTAGCATTTATACAGCACTTTCAAACTTTTTGCCTACATACAACACACACGAGATAGAATGTGATGGAGGCAAAAGCATGATCTATGCAAAATGATCTTGGAAAATTTGAAAAGGGATTAACTAAATCCCTTTTCTTAAAATAGAAGTAACATACAAGGAAAATAGGTATGGTTTAAATCCTTACTAAGAAATTCTCCTTTCTAATGCACACATACACATCTGCAAAAGAACTTTGAGAAGATTCTTCCATTTCAATTCTCTTTGGAACTAACTGCTTCATCTATGCTCTAATTGCCATTCATCCCTACTTCCTAAAGTCCCCCTCTTCATCTTTTCCAACCCCATCTATTTTTTTTTATTCCCAGAGCTTAAAATCTCTCCAGAACTCATTTAACAAAATGCATCTATTTCACAAACTCCCACACTAGTGCATCCTAAATACATAAAAAATGATCATGGGTATGCATACAGATTATCAAAGACATTAATAAGAGTATCTCTTTAATTCATTTCTTAGAATTCATATTTAGAAAGATATAATAGAAAATAAGTCAATGGATTCTATATGCTGCAAAGCTTCAATTTATTTTGTGAGTTAGCTGCATATAGTGTTCCAGAAAATTAGTGATTAAGCATATGATCATTTATTATCTAGAAAAGAAGTTTATAGTAGGTTTTCTTTGAATACAAGGTTTATTCTTCTCTAGTTTAAAACTGATGGCAAGAAAATTCGCCTTTCTAGCTAGTTATACATTTCTAAAAAAGTGTAATTTATTTTCTGAATAAAAAGCTCTTTTATATGTGAGTGTATTGTTTCATTTCCTAAAATGAAATTTCTATAGTCCAAATCAACATAATACAAGAAATTTATTATTAGAATCAAGAAAGAATATTGGAGTTCAGGTATTAACTCAAACACTTTAAAACACATGATATGTTTGCTTTATATACATAGGTAATAAAATACATTACTAAAGAGTTAATTCCACTGGCAATACCACACATGTCAACATTAAGACTTCAGGAATGGTTAAAAAAATAATAAAACAAAGAGAGAGAAAGCATTAGACATAACCAAAATAACAACCATCTGAGAAATTAGGGCATATAATTGAATGAATAGGGTAAGGCATCCAAAATTGAAACGTTTTATATGGTATCACTTATAATTAGGAATAAAAATGATTAAATACAAGTTAAGCTATTGATTTCTAATTGTGCAAATGTCACAAGCCAATTAGAGTCCTCCTTCAATGTGATTTTATATTATTAACTTGAAGGTGTGCACCCATATTGAATGATTTTAAAAAGAACTAGCATATACCTGTTTTGTGACTCCCAATCACTCTTTTCCCCAATGATTTAAGGACATGTCTTCTAAGACTTGAATTTCATTTTGTATTTATTTTCTTCATAAAAATGTCATGATATAATTATTGAATAAGAAACAGATTGTCTTTTGAATTCTCAAAGGGTATGGGATTTTTATCAATGTGTACACTCCACAGATACAGACTGTCCTAACTCTTGTTTAGTTGATGCAGTTGCTGTAGCCTAAAAATTCCTCAATTTAAGATAAGGCTCAAACATAGCTAGGCTCAATTTCTGATTAAAAGAGTTACTATCAGTGAGCCAAGATGGCAAAGTCAGGAAGCTGCTTCAGTTCTCCTAGTTTCCCTTGAAAATCACATGAAAACGAGTCTCTGAACAGAGTCTGACTGAATGAAACCATTCTCCAGCTCAAGAAAATCTGAAAAAAAAAAAAAAACTTCAAGAAATGTCAGCCATACTGGGGTGAAAAGAGTATTCAAGCCAGGTCAGATAGACTCTGGGAAAGCAAGTAAGAGGGTCTTAACCACAGCAAATCAGCAGCTAAGACCCTCATTCCTGACTCAGTGCAGGAGCACATCAATGGGGCAGCTTTCAGTCCCAGCTCAGAAGGCAAATTCTGAGAAAGGCTGTTTCCTGAAAAAAACAGGCAAAGCTATCCCCTACAAACACAAGGAGCCCTTGTGCTCACAGTTAAGGCTCAGAGCTGCACAGGAAGCTTGGGAAAGTGTCCCTTTACCCAGGAGCAGAGCTCAGCCATAAAAGTAAAAAAAAAATAGGAAATACCAAAAGAAAAGGAAAGAAAATAGCAAGGAAAAAAAACATAACCATAGAAAGCTACTACGGTGACAGAGAAGAGCAAAACACCAACTCAGATGATGACAGAATATTTACAGAAGAAATCTCAAAGAGTGATATGAATTGGTCTCAGGCCCAAAGAGGCTTCTTGGAAATGCTTATAAAAAACTTCAAAAGGCAAATAAGAAAGGTAGAAGAAAAAATGAGTAAAGAAATGAGAGGTATGTATGAGAGACTCAACAGTTTGGCAAAGAAAAGAACAAAACTGTCTGAAGAAAAAAACTATTTAAACAGTGGAATAAAACAAATGGAAAAAGAGATGCAAAAGTCAACTGAAAAAAATCACACATTCAAAACTAGAACAAGGCAAATGTAAGTTAAAGACTTTGGGAGACAGCAAGAGTCAATGAAACAAACTAAAAAAGAGTGAAAAAAATGTGAAAAAATGTGAAATGCCTCATTGGCAAAATAAGTGACCTGGAAAATACATCCAGAAGAGACAATTTAAAGGCTGGAGAGCATTCTAGAAGAGTTCATTAAGGAAAACTACTGTGGTTCATGTAAATCTTTCCAGGCCTGTCTATAATCTGCTTGCTCATCATTTGTTATAGAACAATAATATTCTATTACCTTCACGTGGCACAACTTGTTCAGCCATTCCCCAATTGATGGACATCCACTTCTTTTCAATTCTTTGCTATCACAAAAAGAGCTGCTACAAACATTCTTGCACATGTGGGTACTTTCCCCCCTTTATGATTTCCTTGGGATACAGATCCAGTAATGGCACTGCTAGATTAAAGGTATGCACAGTTTTATAGCTCGTTAGGCATAATTCCAAATTGTTCTCCAAAATGGTTGGATCATTTCACAACTCCCCCAACAATGCATTAATGTTTCAATTTTCTCACATCATCTCCAACATTTATCATTATCCTTTCCTGTCATAGCCAATCAGAGAAGTATAAGGTGGTACCTGAGAGTTGTTTTAATCTGAATTTCTATAATAGTGATTTAGAGCATTTTTTTCATATGACTAGAGATGGCTTTAATTTCATCATCTTATAATTGTCTGCTCACATCCTTTGACCATTTATCAATTGGGGAATGACATGTATTCTTATAAACTTGACACAGTTCTTTATATATTTTAGAAATGAGACCTTTATCAGAAACATTGGCTGTAAAGATTTTTCTCCCAGCTTTGTATTTCCCTTTTAATCTTATTTCTGTTGGTTGTTTGTGCAAAATCTTTTTTTAATTTATTATAATCAAAGTTGTCCATTTTGCCTTTCATAATGTTTTCTAGTTCTTCTTTGATCCTTTCTCCAAAGATCTGATAAGTAAATTATCCCTTGTTCTCCTAATTTGTTTATGGTTATCATCCTTTACGCCCAAATATTGTATCAATTTTGTCCTTAATTTGATATGGGATATGAGATGTAGGCCTATACTAGTTTCTGACATATTATTTTCCCGTTCCACCAGAAATTTTTGTAAAATGATGAGTTCTTATTCCAGAAGTTGGCTAAGAAACTGAGTGGTGATAATTCTGGACAACTTTATTTCTTTCTTTTTGTATTATCAGTACTTAGCATAGTGTCTGTCAAACAGAAAGGACTAAATAAATAACTGTTGACTAACAAGCCTGTAAACTATTAAATAATACTATTTTGAAAGTGCTTACTATGTACCCAACACTTTGCTAAACTATGTACCCAACATTTCGCTATCTTGGGGATACAAAGAAAAGCAAATCATAATCTCCCTCTTTAAAATGTCTCATATTATAAATATGCCACCCAGCCACTTTTTAAGCTTAAAAATAGCTGTAAAAGCAGCTTTCTTAAAATATAAGGAAAGAACACAATTGAATATTTCCTAAGTGCTTATATGATGAAGAATTTAGAGGCAAAAATAGAAGAGAATTGCCTAGAATAACAAAGGAAGAAATATAATTCACATTAATAAAGGAAGAGTACATACCTTAAAGTTCAAAGATATAGCTAACTATAAATATATATTAACCTCTGAGTCTCCAAACAGCTGTCTAAATATGTAAGAAAAACATGAGGAGTGTCTTCATAGTAGTTTTCTGCAGTAGAAACCACAGATTTATGAAAGAAAAGATGTAGGAAAAAGCCATAAACTTTTGAAATGTCTAAAATCAAATCAAAAATGAAATACACCATCATAATTAGTAAGTGGCATTTCATGTTTACAAAACACTTCACATATTACTTGATTTGAATCTTCTAACAATTCTGCTAATTAACAGTTTGATAGACATTATTATCCCCATTTCAGAGTAGGAAACTGAAGCCAAAAATTGTCAAGATACCAAAGATCATCCTTACTACATTGTAAGTATTTAAGGCAGGATTTGTGTATAGGCCACAGAATCATAAATTTAGAGCTGGTTGGGACTTTAAAGGTCACTGAATCCAATTTCATCATTTTAAGAAGATGAAATTGAGGTACAAGGAGGTTAAATGGCATTCCCAGGTTAAAACAGCTAATAAATATATGTTAGGATTGTGTCTTTTTGTTTCTAAGTCCAATATTCTCTCCATTATACCAGAAAAATGAGATAAAGGGGAAAATAATTTGCCTACATATATTCCTTCACTAACATAATGATTATTAGAATTCTCACTTACAAATGAGGTTATAATAAAAATAATAACTGACTTTTACATAGTGCTTTATGGTTTACAAAGTTTACAGTAGTATGAGGTTAGCAACAAAATAATCTTACCAATAAAATAATAATAATAATAGCTAGGATTATATAATGTATAAGGTTTTCAAAGGACTATATCTATATTATATTACTTTATCCTCACAACAACCTTGTGAGTAAAGGGTTATTATTATTCCCATTTCACATATAGGAAATTGAGCCTAGATTAGTTGAGTAGCTTATTGCATAGTTGGACTTGTATTCTAAGTCTCTTGACTCCAAAATCATTGCACTTTCTACTAAAATATCAAAATATCTCATCTCTCTACGAATATTGTAATGTTTTAATCTCCTGAAAATACAGTTAGCACCTGCATAATTCTTTTGAACAATGCACTTCAATAGTTACATAAAGTTGAAGTTAAGCTGATCATGTATTATCTAAAAATATGTAAAATATAATTTTCTGAAAAGAACTTAAATTTCTTCAGTATTTGTAAATTTAAATGTCCATTTTGAAATTGTTTGTTTCATTGTCATGTAATTACAGTTAAATATATATTATTATCAACCAAGACTATAATATGTAATTCACATAATTTACATTCAAATTTCCCTAACTTGAATATAGCCAATATTGATTGCTTATATATTCCAAAATGAGATGTAAACAATAAAGATGTTTTCACTGCAAATGTAGCATTAGCATAAGTATTTTAAAAATCAATAAAATCTATGAGTATACAAATCAGTAGAGAGCTCCCAAATCTCATCACCAGTTTTATTCTTTAAATTATTCTATAGATTTATTTCAAAAATTATAATTAAAAAAATGTTTAAATCTAAAAGAGAAATATATCTCAACAAATCTCTCAGTTAATATTCCAGAATTTTACTGTCTGATTAGGTGAGGACTCTTGATATTAATATATCACTTTAAACAAACTTAAACATGATGATGAAAACCATTTCAAGCTATTCATCCTGTCCTACAGTTTTATTATCAATCATTTTGCCAGCACTGAGCATGTTTTAATAGATTTCTAAAAATTTTTGAGAAAGAATGGCAGATATTTAAGAAAATCTACTGAATCTTAATTTCTTTCTATTAATCATGACATTAAAAAGAGGACATTAAAAGAGGAACAAGTCAAACTTTAACAGATATAACTTGCATTTGGACTGCGAAAATCACATTCTATCCTTTTATAAGTAGTTCATTGTATATTTCTGAGGAAATTTTTCAGTAAGTCTGTTTCTAAAAGAAAATTAAACTTGATTCTTCTAAGAAAGTGTTCATTTAAAATGATTTTGCTAATGTTTCAAATGTCAACTGATGATGATAATTTTATTCAAATATGACAGGAAATTAGAGCAAGAGAATAGCTATCAAAGGTCATTAATCTTACAATTATTCATTAGCAAACATCCTATTTCTAAGTGACCTGGTAAAGGTAAGCATAAATATAACTTGTGATTCATTATATTGGTGATTTCTCTTAGTTTTGGAATAGGCACATCACTTAGGCACTCTACCATTTTGTTTTCAAACACAGAATTTATGAGATTACAACCAAAGAGATATTACATGGGGCAATAGATCAAAAATGTTAAACTACTCCATTAATTTTGATGGCATAAAATGCCTTAGAGAGGGATATGATAATTATAATATGTCAAACATACATAGTATATGTCAAGAATACTATCAGATTAAATCACTAGGTTCTTGTGTTCATCCCAAAGAATCATTAATTTCCTTCAAAGCTCAATCCATAAACTACTTTCTATATGTGCTATATTTTTCCCTTGGCCTTTCAAGTTTATAGTATGTTTCTCCTCCTTTCCTGAAAATTATGATGTACTTGTATTGCATATATCCTGGATCTACTTTATATTTCTATGTTGTATGCTCAAAGAGTATATCAGCTTCTTGCTAGAAGGGAGGTTTTTGTTTTGTAATTTCTATGTAGATATCCCCAAAGTTTAGTGTACTAACTGGCAGAGAGGATCTACTTAATAACTGATGGATCCTATACATCAAAATCATAGATCATATTTTCACTGCCTCTTCCTTTATTCTTTTCTTTTGCACTCTGAAATCTTGTGGAACCAAAAACCCAATGTAAGACAGGTTCTTCAAGAAAAAGGGGAAAAAACTTTGTAATCAGTTAAATATAGCATTCATTGTTAACTAATTAATGATTACTATTTTCTAAATACCTAAAATGTACTTATTATATAAACCTATTTACATATAGGAGATTTTTCAAACATTTATTCAATAAATATCAATTAAATACCTGCTATCCTTATGGCACCATGCTAAATAGAGGACATAACCTCTCCCTTCAATGCCACAATGACAGTAGGGAGCAAGGCAAATATACAGAGGCAAGTTAATATATGTATAAACACACTCACATATATTCATAGATTATTGCTATATATTGATAAATTAATGTGGGAGAGATCTTATCTATGCTTTTATCAATATGAGGGTCTTCATGAGTGAAAATTTCCTCCCCTCAAGTAGACTAGCAAGTGAGTGCTCTTTAAATGATTTTCCCATGATTATATTGCAAGTATGCCCAAGAGGTAGGATTTAAACTCAGGCCTTCCTCATGTCAAAAATGTCTAGCCATTTACCTACTATGCCATTCTGTCTCTGTAAAAGGGAGGAAAAAAGCAATGAGATTTTTGTAAACCTTTATTCTAATTAGCATTATACTATTTTGGACTATATAAAATCTCAATTATATCTTCTATGCAAACATTTACACATTTTAGATGATTCATTTTTGCCTTCCCCCTTTTACTATATTTTTACTCTCTTTTCTTATTTAATATTTGGCCTCTTTGCTGTTCCTTGAACAAGACATTCTATCTCTCCACTCTAGGAATTTTCTCCAGCTATTTCCCACTCCTGAAACATTCTCCTACATAATCTCTGCATACTGGTTTCTCCTTTTTCCTTCAATTCCTAATTAAATTTCTGTCTTCTACAGAAAGTATTTCCTAATCCCTCTTAATTTTAGTGCTTTTTTCTTCTCTTAATTATTTTCTATTTTTCCTCATATGCTTTCTGTTTGTATGAATATGTTGACTTGTTGTCCTTCCCACTAGTTTGTAGGTTTTTTGATGGGAGAAAACATCTTTTGCATCTTTTTGTATTCCATGTATGCTTAACATATTGCTTGTTACTTAGAGGTGCTCATTAATGCTAATTGATTGATTTGGTGTGATACTGAATCACTGAAAACCAATCTGGCTGAACTATTTTATCAAGGTCATTCAATGGAATATGCCTTTATTGTACTACAAATTTAGATGTTTTCATGGTAATCTAATATCTCTAAAGTTGTTCAAAAATCAAAACTCTCATAAAAAACCTGGTAGACAAAGAAATATTTTTCTTTGAGGATGATTCTAACTTATGTTGGGGGGCTGGAAAGGACCTTTTCTACTTAAACAGGCAACTTCTTGAACTCCTTTCCTTATACTTCTCACAGAAATATAAATGCACTTTCCAGTCATACATGCAGATAATCTCATTTTCAATAAATTATCTTTGGTACAAGATCCACAATACTTCTTTTATCCAAATCCTAGTTCAGATCCTCATTATCTCTTACTTAAACTAATATAATAGTTTCCTAAATAGTTTCCATGACTTCTATCTCTCTCTTCCCCTCATTACTACATATTACACATAGAAATCAAAGCGATAGGTAAGAATGGATCATGTCTGAGCTTGTCACTTACCTGATCAAGAAGTTTCATTGACTCACTATTACTTAGAGCATTAGATATAATTTATTTTTTTTAGCAGGCAGAGCATTTAATCACGACTTCAAGTTGCTTTTTTGAGTTTATTTCACAGTTAATCCTCTTCATGATTTTTATAATCCAACCAATTTATCCAACTTGATGTTTATCATATATTACATTCCATAATCCATTCCTAAATCTTTGTGCAGATTGGCCTCCATGCCTAGAATGCAGTTTTCTCTCATTTTTAACACAGAATATTTAATCCCCTTCAAAGTACCATCTAAGGAGGTCTTTAATGAAAGAGGTGGCCTTTTCCTTCCAAAGCAACCTGCCTGAGAAACCAGTAGCCATTACAATTTACTTTGTATATTTTGGGCATCTATTGCATATATTGTCTCATCAATTGCAATGCCCACTGAAAGCAAGTCCTATATTCTTTTAGTATTATACCCATGTCCAGCATAGTATTTCACACAGAACAGGTGCATGATATATGCTTATAGATTATACATATATTTTAACTACTATTTAAAAGTTGTCATCCCCTAAAAATTCACTATTTGAAAAAAAAATTTCTGGAAAAATTTGAAAATATTATGGTAGGAACTAGGCACTGACCAACACCCAATACTCTATACCCAGATAAAGTCAAAATGGGTTCATTATTTATACACAAAGGATGATACTATAAACAAATTAGAAGAGCAAAGGATAGTCTACCTCTCATATATGCAGAGAAGGAAAGCCAAAGAAGAACTAGAGAACATTATGAAATGCAAAATGGACAATTCTGATTATATTAAAAAGTTTTTGTATAAACAAAACCAATGCAGCCAACATTAGAAGAGAAGCAGAAAACTGAGGGGAAAAAATTACATCCAAGGTTTTTGATAAAAGCCTCATTTCTAAAGTATATAGAGAACTGACTCAAATTTATAAGAATAGAAGATGTTTTCCAATTGATAAATAGTCAAATGATATGGATAGACAATTTTCACGTGAAGAAATTAAAGCTATACTAAGTCATATGAAAAAATCTAAATCACTATTGATTAGAGAAATGCAAATCAAGACAACTACAAGGTACCAGTTATAGCTCTCAGATTAGTTAAGATGACAGGAGGGAAAAAGTAGCTTAAGTCCTCCATTGGAAAGTAAGATCCTTGAAAGTAGAGACTGACTTGTTTTCTTGCATTTTCTTTGCTCACTTTTCTGTGTGTAACATGATGTGGTAAGGAAAGAAATCAAACCCATGAAAGTCAAATAGAAATCTGTTATATATTGTAATAGGAATCTATTACAGTAGTTTAGGTGAGAGAAAAGGAAGATCTGAACTAGGGGATGAATTTAAAAAAAAAAAAAAAAGAGATGCTTCAGAGCCAGACTCAAAGAAAGAATAAATACTTAATAAATGTTTTATCAAGTTAGCTATATGTAGCCTCACAGATATAAAATGAGAAGGAACCATTTGAGGCCGACTTATCTAGTCCAGCTCCCTCATATAATTGATGAAAAAATTGAAAGTCAGGGCTGTGAAGTTACTTGACTACACAAAGTTTATAAATATCACAGTGAGGTTGGATCTCAAATGCTTAAGTTATGAATGCAACATTCTTTGTGCTGTCTCCTTGGTTAACCATTAAGTGTTTAAGAGCCATTTTTTTTTCTTTTTGCTGGGGCAGTTAGGGTTAAGTGACTTGCCCAGGGTCACACAGCTAGGGAATGTTAAGTGTCTGAGACCAGATTTGAACTCAGGTCCTCCTGACTTCAGGGCTGGTGTTCTATCCACTGTGCCACCTAGCTTCCCCTTTAAGAGTCATTTTGAATGATATATTTTTTTGTTCTTATTTTTTAAAGAAGTCATTAAATTTGAAAAACAGTTTGCTTGATAAATCCCTGGGGCAGAGTGAAAACGTGACTCTCTGTGGCCTCCTCTGATCTCTCAAATCAGCAATAAAATAAGCCTCTGAACTGATCTTCAAGTAAACGAATCCAGAAATATTTGGACACTGCTTTCGGATATCTCTGAAGAACTTCATATCAGGTTTGTTTAACTCAGACAGAGGAATAAATAGTGGTCTCGGTGCAGGCCGGAAGTGAGGGTGGGACTCAGCTCAGTGTGGCAAAAACTCCAAACTCCAAACACCTGGAGTTTATCTGAGGCACTCTGGACACTCTACCCTGATTGGGGACAGGTGTTCTGGCAGATTTGCCTTTTTTTAAGGAGTAATTCGGACTTAGTCCTAACCCCTACAGGCCCAGCACCTTAAGGTAATTCACCGAATTGCCCCAGGGCAAAGTCCTTCAGCCACCATTTTTTCAAGCCTTAAAGAGACATCCACACTGTCTAAAAAAAAATGAAGAAGCAAAAGAGAGCTCTCACCATAAACAGTTTCTATAGAGAGAAAGAAGGGCTGACCCCAGATCCTGAGGTTCCTTCAGACAAAACTCAAGAGGAAGTTATTAAGGACCATCATCGGTCCCATTTTCAAAAGGCCTTTCTGGAAGATTGCATAAAGAACATCAAAAGAGAGCTGGAGGATAAATGGGAAAATAAATTGAAATCAGTGCAAGAAGGATACAATATCTTACAAGAAGGATATGATGCCCTGCAAAAGAGATATGAAAAAGACACCAATTTATTGAAAAATAAAATTAGTGAAGTGGAAAAAGAGTGCAACGAACAAAAAAAATTCAATTGGCCAGTTACAAAAGGAGCTTAAAAAGGTAACTGAAGAAAACAACACTTTAAAAATAAGAATTGAACAAATGCAAGCCAATGACTCAATAAGACTTCAAGAATCAGTCAAACAAAAGCAAAAAAATGAAAAATTAGAAGAAAATATGAAATATCTCCTAGGAAAAATGACTTGGAAAACAGATCTAGGAGAGACAATCTAAGGATTATTGGACTTCCTGAAAGCCATGATGAAAAACAGAATCTAAACATTATCTTCCAGGAAATCCTGAAAGAAAACTGCCCTGAGATTGTAGAATCAGAAGGCAAAATCACCACTGAAAGAATTCACCAATCACCTCCTGAAAGAGACCCCAAAATTAAAACCCCAAGGAATATCGTGGCTAAATTTCAGGACTATC
>JAJPUD010001509.1:179850-204940 GCA_023553655.1 Myrmecobius fasciatus | reverse complement strand
TTTCTGTAGAAGGTAGGATTTTAGCTAAATGAAGGATATTAGTAGTTGGGGTAAAGGAATAAAAATATTCCAGATATGAAGGATAATCAGAGATGATGTATGGAGTTGAGAGGCAGATAGAGTATCTTGTTTTTGGAATACAAGAAATCCAGTTTTACTGAGTTGAAGAGAACATTTTGGCAAGTAAGGTAGAAGATGTAAAAGATACAAGGCTAGGTTATGAAGGTTTTTGAATGCCAAACCAAGTATTTTATATTTGCTCCTGAAGGCAACACAGAGCCACTGGAATTTATTGAGTCAGAAGGTGATAAGTGTGACATGATCAGAGCTATGTTTTAGGAAAATAACTTTAGTGGATGAATAGATAATGGACTGGAGTGGGGAAATATTTGAGTCAGGGAGACCCTTAGTAGTTTATTGCAGCAATCTAGGTATAAGATGATAATACAGATGTCTCTGTAGCAATTAGAAATGTGAAATTAGCATTTAGAAGAGAGATTGGGGAAGGATAGAAAGATTTGTTTTCTTTTTGTTTATTTGGTTTTAATTTTTATTTTTTCTGATTATATATACATATTTATTTTTAAAAAACACATTTCCTTATGACTCATGTTGGAAGAGAAAAATCAGAACACAAAGTAAAAACCATGAGAGAAAAAAAAACAGAAGAAAAAGAAAAAAACAGTGACCATATGATTTATATTGAATCTCCATATTTCTCTTATTGGATGCAGATGGAGTTTTCTATCAAAGTTTATTGAGATTGCCTTGGATCACTGAACTGCTGAGAAGAACCAAATTTTTTATAGTTGATCAATACATAACCCTGTTGTTACTGTGTATAATGCATTCCTGGTTCTGCTTGTTTTGCTTAGCATCAGCAAATCTTTCCAGGACTTTCTAAAATCAGCTTGTTCATCATAGTAGATTTGAGAATTATCGGCAAGAATGGTATATACATCAATGAGATCTGATGAGATGATGAAGTGAAGTAGCACAGAGGTAGAAGGGGAATCCAAGAAAGAACCTTAAAGGTATCATTAGAAGACATATACAGAAACTCTGGGCATTTATGGGCATGAGTCCCTGAAGCTATAACCAAAGATCAGGGATTCTCTTTCCTGATTTCTCTCTCTGGCTCTGTCTCTGCCTCTCTGTCTCTCTGTCTCTCTGTCTCTCTGTCTCTCTGTCTCTCTCTCTCTGTCTCTCTCTCTCACACACACACACACACACACACACACACACACACCCCTTTCCTTGCTAGTGAATTCCTCCTGAAAATGACTTTTCTTAATGGAATTGTTTAAATTTTGTTTTCTTTTTGCTGAAGCAATTGGGGTTAAGTGACTTGCCCAGGGTCACACAACTAGGAAGTGTTAAGTGTCTGAGACCAGATTTGAACTCAGGTCCTCCTGACTTCAAGGCTGGTGCTCTATCCACTGTGCCACTTAGCTGCCCCCATTGCTTAAATTTTCAAATAATATTCATTAAATTCTTCTGTAGTGTTAATCCTGCCTTCCTAAAATTTAATCATTTAAATGTAAACTTGGGTAAGATCATAGAGTTTTTGGTATTTGCCTTGACAGGGAGAAGTAGAAACAAAACAAAGAGGGAAGTAGGGGAGAAGTCTAGCAGGATCAACTGAGAGTTTAAAAAAAAAAAATCTTACCTTGGACCATGAGCTCAGTTTTAAGTACTTATGGAAGCCATTTGATAAGAAAACTATTTTAGACACATATTTAGGTTCTTTTTATGATAGCAGTTTTATCTGAAGGAAATGGCAACTATCTAAGTGGAAGGCTAATGTCTAATCATTATTTTTCTGAGTCTAGAGCAGAGGCACAGCCCTCTCTCACTTAAGTCCAATTCACTTGCATGCCATATCATCTACCTGATGTCATGGTCCTTTTTTGAGAACAAAGGACAAACAACAACCTCTGTCATATTCATCTCTTTACATTGTTCCATTTTATCTTGTGCTATATGGACACATGCCTTTTTCATGAAGTGTAACATCAAGCAGTGAATGAAAATGAATTTGCTTTGAATACTTGATTTACAGAGGAGTGTAAATAAATGTTATGAATTAAACAAAGGTTCTTTTGAGTCCTAAGCATGTTGATCATTCCCTAAAATTATCTGGTAAATCTAAAACTACTTTAAAGTTACTTTTTATGCAGGGAAGGGAGGGAGAGAGAGAAAGAGACAGAGAGAAACAGAGAGAGCCAGAGCCAGATACAGAGAAAAAGACAGAGACAGACAGACGCACACACAGAGAGAGACAGATGGAGAGAGACACATACACAGAGAGACAAAAAATAGAAAGATGAAGGAAGAGGATAACAGAAAGAAAAAAGAGAAAGAAAGAAAAAGAAAAAAAGATAAGAAAGGAAAATAACAGAAAAAGGAGAAAAGAAAAGAAAGAAGTTAAAGCTAAGGATTTATTGCAAGTACTCTGGTTCCCAAAGTGTTTCCATTTTTCTCACTCCCTATAGAGCTACTTTAGAATAAACCTGTCAGGAAGCAGGCAGAGATGAGTACTGATTTATTAATAACAGTAAAATGTGACTTAGACTTCAAGATACATTAAAATTGGTGAAGGATCACTTAAATCTAGGGAATGGACCATTGTTTCTATGTTCAAAATGATTCTCTAAGAAAATCAGACATTAGGTAGAGCAAGTGAGCCATTAGCTTAAAAAAAAGAGTAAGTATAAAGAAAACTTTTTAAAAATGATAAACATTTCCTATCAAATTTCCACCAAAGGATAGGAAAGTGATCATGTTTAAACCTTCAAGAATCCTTCTGAAATTAGAGTAACAAAATAAATGAAACCTCTCATTTAGCCCTTAATATTAAGTGTTGAAAAAAAAAAAAACCTTCAGAGAGGACATTTTGATGTTCCTGATAATCAGAATGGCTAGGCAGGAGTCCAAAAGGAGAGACCTGTCCACCCCTTTGATGACAAATTGTATGACAGTATGTTGCTAATTTATCTTGTAACAGATTTAGATTCTAATATTAGTGATCTAGTCTCCATTTTATGGCTACATAAGAGCTAATGATTTTCTCACCAATAGAGAAGCACAAAATTTCTATCTTGGGTTATGTAAACTTTTACAGGCTCTTAGGGCTGTTGCACAAAATACTTACAACTTCTTGGTGAAAGGGAAGATAAAGAAAGTCAGAGATGAGCAAAAAAGCTTTTCATTTTGATTGGTTGAAGCACAATTAACAAAACAATTCATGTAACTTGGCCATTCCCCCCATATCCTTATATTATTAAAATATTTTAATAATTTTCTTTAAAGTTTCACATTCCAAATTCTATATTCCCCTTCCTCCCTGAGATGGTAGGCAATAAGATATAGATTATATTGATTACTTTTTCTCATAGAATCATTAACCATTAGTAATGGAAAGAACCATCTAATCCATTCAACTTGACCCCTTATAATTTGTTTCAGGAAGTTAGTCCTTTAATAATTGGGTTATTTTTTCCCCTCCCAATGATAAAGGTCATGCATATTTTCTGCTTCACTGAGTCCCTAATTTATATAACTGTTTGAGTCACAAATGCATTTTAATAAGCTTCTGGTATTATAACTAATTTGACATATGGTTTTATGAAATTCCATTTTGTAGCCAAATTGCTGAACAAGCTGTAAAAAAGATACTGTTTATATTATACATTAAACACTTCTTCCAGGCAGTCTATTGAAAATCTTAGAATTCAGCAAAGCAAAGAGAGGAGTTATAATCATTTAAAAATCTTGATGCATTTCAAAGAAAAAGAAACGGCCATCTGTATGGCTCACATACCTCCGTAGCAAACTGCTGCAAGCCACCAATATTAATTGGTCCTTCTTCTGATGCATATAAATTGCATCCACCAACACAAAGATCTGAAGTTGGACACACCATTCCACAACTCAGACCAAGTGGATTATCTGAAAAGATCATCTTAGCCGCTCCATAGTAGTTCTGCATATACAAAATAAAATAAACAATGCCATTACATAATAGAAAAGTGAAGGATATAAGAATATAAATTTTTGCAATATATAATTTATTAGCAATATGATTTGAAAATCATTAAGGATGTGAAAATGTCTCTGTAGTATACAGTACTATATGCCCAGTGAACATTTAATGAATCATCATTTAATAGTATTTATTGAGCTTCCCTAAATGAATATCAGACAAAATTAGAAACTATTAATCATGAATTTTATAAAATATTTTCAATATTTAAATAATTTGAACTAGTTTTAAATTTAGGTGTCATCTACAGCAGGACGATTTCAGAGAGGCCTGGAGAGACTTGCATGAACTAATAATGCTCAGTGAAGTGAACAGAACCAGGAGATCATTATTCACGGCAACAACAATACTATATGAGGATCAATTCTAATGGACATGACTCTCTTCAACAATGAAATGCTTCAAACCAGTTCCAATTGTTCGGTGAAGAGAGCCATATACACCCAGAGAGAGGGATGTGAAATGTGGACCACAACATATCATTTTCATGCTCTGTATTGATGTTTGCTTGCATTGTATTTCCTTTATCGGATTATTCTTTCTTGTAGATATGATTTCTCCTGCACAAAAAAATGATGCAATACCTATACATATATTCGATTTCTTAAGTATTCTAACATAATTATCATGTAGTGGATATCCTGCCATCTAGGGGAGGGGTGGGGAGTAGGGGGGAAAAATTTGTAACAGAAAGCTTTGTAAGGGTTAATGTTTAGGAATTACCCATACATATGTTTTGCAAATAAAAAGTATTAATAAAAAAAATTTAGGTGTCATCTAAATATATACTGACTGTAAATATCTAATTTCATTTTTGACAAGAGTAACTCCTGATCTTTATGATTTAGACTATAGAAATATATGCAGAAAATCCAAAACCTGAGATTTTTTAGACTAAAGTCTTCTGTAGTTTGTCTCTGAATTACTCTCAATTCCTCTATAGTTTTCCCTTGCTAACTTGTCCTGAGTTCCTCATTTTCTTTCTCCTCAGGTTCAATTCAATTCCAGCAATCCATTTATAAATTTCACAACACAATTTTAAAGTTGTATATGTATGTAATGCCAATTCATGTAACCTTGTTCTCTACAAATGTGATACAATTTTTCTGAGTATTCGTGAGTACTTTAACATGCACATACAATCTGACAGAGCACTAGATATCACAAAGAACCAATGTCCACCAATATCCTAAAACAATCTTAAATGAAGCCTGTAATTGCCATTCAACGTTTCCACCTCACTCTCCTTCTGTATTGCATGTGTGAATTCCTACTCCAGTATTCATAGAATCCTGGAAATTTAGAGGATGCAAACATCTGTCCATTTTCACTTTTGTCTCTATTTTTTGCCACTATGGGTATCGATGGCTCCTTGCTTGAATAAAGGGGAATCAAATCAAAACTTAATCGGCCTTTATTGCCTGACTGGTCATCAGTTCAAACCTCTGCCTTTTACTTGCCCCTTCTAAGACTACCTCTCCATCTCTATAGATTGCTTTTCCTGCAGATAATGAGAAATCATGCTGTCTCTGAAATTAATGCCATGCCTATCATGCAGTTTTTTTCCTTGTCAGGAAGATGCTAATAATTACAATATGATGATAGATTGAAAAACTGCAAAGTCTTAGATATCTTCTATAATCAATACCTTTCCCTATTTTATAACTGAGGAAACTGAGGTTCAGATAAGTTACATGACTGAAAAGGTTGTACATATTTATTAAGTACCTACTATATGCTAAGTTCTGTGTTAAACTGAAGATGCAGGTAATAACAACAAACCCTGACTTCAAGGAGCTTACAATCTATTGAGGGAAAACAATATATGAATGAAAGTTGGAAAGTGGGAGTGGAGAAATGAGGTGGGAAAAGACCTAGCATGATAGATGATGGAGTCTACTCCAAACAATGCAGCTGGTAGTAATGAAGAGTTGGCTGAATTTCAGAGCTCTCTTTACATAGCTTTGAGAGGAATATTTTGTTCTAACTTCTAGCCTTCCATCCAAGGAACAGCTTCTGTTTCTAAAATTTAGGTCTGACAATGTCACTCTACTTCAACATAATCCAGTGGCTATCATCTCAAGGATGAAATTGAAATTCTCAGTTTGGAATAGAAAGCCCTTTATAACTTGCCCCTTCCACTTTTCCAGGATTTTCCCACTTTATAAACCTTCCACCCTACTCCATAGTTTGCAATGACACTGATCCCTTTAATATCCTTTATTTTCACTGACTGTTGCCATGCCTGAAATATTCTCTCTCTTAATCTTCACCTCCTCCTTCCCCTAGCTTCTTTCAAGTACCAGCTAGATTCTCACCTTCTACAGGAAGTCTTTCCCAAATCCCTATTCAAGGGTCTTCTTTCCATTGATTATTTCTAGTTGACTCAGTGCATACCTTGCTTTTACAAAACTATTTGTAAGTGGTCTTTCTATTAGACTGTAACTTTCTTGAAAGCAAGGTCTTTCTTTTGCATTTCTTTGGATTCCCAGAGTTTAGTATAGTATTTGGCACACAGTTAGAACTTAATTAATGTTTACCGATTAATTGCTTGATCAATTAATCAATAAAACTGATTGATTCAGGAAATCAAGTTAATAAACATTTTTAAAAGCATCTAATTTATATATGGTACCATGGTAAAAATTAGCTATCATAAAGACCTCTGGAATAGATGTCATGAGTTAAAACCCTGGTTTGTCTATTTGAATCCTGTGTAACACAGAGCAAATCACTTTTTCCTGTCTCAAATGTCTAAAATAATACAAAAAAAGGTGAGATCCAAGGTACTTTCTAGCTCTATTATCCTACATTCTAATTCTCTGACAAAAATTATATCTTAATTGTTCTTTGCTAAAATTCTGTAATATGTCTATTTCTCAAATTTAGATACAGAAATAAGGTTATTTTATGAAAAAAGTTATTTTATGAACTATATTTAATTTCAAGGATCAGTAATCCAGGTGTATGTTCTCTTTCTTCTGGCAAAGATATCTAGTACTCTATACCTTAGTAAGTGGCTTCTCTGGATGGCTGTGTTTATAGCAATTCATCAACCTTAGCCAGCCAACATTCTGCAGATGAGCTTATTTAAGCAGAGGCAGTCTGGCCTTTACACAAATGACACAGGCCTATATCTGAAAGTGTTGCAGTTTGGTAGAACCTTTATACAATAAACTTACAAAGCCTTGGGAACTCAGAGTCAACTCTTTGATGAGGCATTTTAACTGTAATTTACTGGTGAAATAATTCATTACAGAAGCAAAATTCTGCTTTAGAGATTTTCAAAATATGCATTCTTGATTGCATCATATTATTACCTAGAAAATACACAGACATACACAGAGAGTTTTGTATGACAAATATTCACTTTTGAAATTTAAGTGAATTGTAATTTTTCTTAGAACTCTTACACTTTTTGAAACACTCTTATTCAGGATGTGCTAGAATCAGTTCATAGTGCATGATAAAAGAAAACTTAGTTTTCACTGTGAGTCTATATACTTCGGAAACTGACAAAAATAATCAGCATTTATTTTATTGTTCATCTTACTCTTCAGACTTGAGAGTCATAGCGAAAAATGTTAATGACATAGACTCAGTCTGAAAGTATAGTATGCTGTTTACAGAGAGCCAATTGATAATTATTTTTCAGCTTTACAAGATAAACTTTAGAAAGCAACCTTTGGCTCTCACTATTTTGTTCCTTGTCACAAATATGTGAAGGATCTATGGCTTTTCAGCTTGGGAAACTTCCTAGAGAAAATATTTCCACATTCAGATAATTCATAATCAGTTGCTTAAAGAACTTTGAGATTAAGTCACTTGCATAAGTCAAGTAGCAGATTTTGAATCCACTTCCTTTTTGATTTTAAGTCCTTAAGGCATTCTGACTAAATGCAGAATTGATCATTTTAATCCTAACAATTAAGTATACAAATAGCCAAATACTATATAAATAGTAAGTATGATGAATTATTGTGACAGTATACTGTCATGTAAAAAAAAATTTAAGAGGAAACATAAAAATATAAGAGAAAATTATTTCCCAGGAGAATCTAACAGGAATGATATATGATTAAATTAAAACCTAAGACTACATTCACAGGAATATTGATTTGGTAATGAACCTCAAATTGAGTTCTTCAGTTCACCTCTAAAAAGACAATATTGGTGGCAGATGTCAAGAGTTGTATAATGTTTAGTACTGAAACAGAGCACAGAGAGTCACTAGTCTAACTCCTTTTTGTAGATGAGGAAACTAATACCCTGAGAAGTAATATGTATTGTCCTGGATCATATACCCAATTAGTGGGAGTTTCAACAGTAGAACTCAGAAACTTTTCCCTTTCATTACACTGCTTCCATTTAGAAAAAAAAAGTAAAAAGAATCAATGGAACCAAAGAATGATTTTGGTTTTACATTATTTGGAAAGTTGGCAATTATTATAGACTGAATTGTTTTAATTACAAATCATTGCTACGATATCTAGTAATTGTTGTTGGCATGGATTAAGCAAATTATTCTTTTCTTTTTTTCCCTTTTTTTGAAACTTTTATTAGGTTATACATGTACATTCATGTTGAAAATATATTTCCATATGAGTAATGTTGGGAGAGAAAAATCAGAACAAATGGGAAAAAGCATGAGAAAAAAAAGCCAGAAGAAAAAAAAGGGAAAATATTATGCATGGATTCACAAACTCAGTCTCCATAGTTCACTCTTTGGATATGGATGGCATCTTTCATTCAAAGTTTATTGGAATTTCCTTGGATCACTGAATTGCTGTGAAGAACCAAGTCTATAATAGTTGATCATCACACAGTCTTGCTGTATACAATGTTTTGTTTTGCTTCTATTTGCTTCATTCAGCATCAGTTCATATAAATATTTCTAGACTTTTCAATCATCATCCTGTTCACCATTTTTTCATAGAACAATAATATTCCATTATTTTCATGTATCATAATTTATTTGGCTATTACCTAATTGATGAGCATTCCAATTCTTTGCCACCATAAAACAGTGGGCCCTTTCCCCTCTCTTTTATGATCTCTTTGGGACACAGACCCAAAAGTAGCACAGTTGGATCAAAGGTTATACACAGTTTTATAGCTCTGGGCATTAGCAAGTTCTTAAAGTTCTTAAACTTTTTCAGTTCCCCATTCATTCAAAAGTCTTCATGCTTCTAAGCATAGCCCACTATAATGCAGGCATCAAGTATAAATGCATGATTAGATTTCAAGGATGAAATTCATTCAGGGATTAAAAATATTTCTTAAATATTTACTATATGTAGATATCGAGCAAAATGCTTTAAAATATCTAATTTGATCCTTGCAACTACTTTGGAAGGTTGTTGTTATTAATATTATCCTCATTTTACCATTGAAGAAAATGAGGGAGACAGGTTAAATGGCTTGTTCATGATCACATTTGAACTTAAGTTTTCCTGATTCTAGGCTTAGGGCTCTATCTGCTGCACAACCTAGCTGTTCATAAATTCAACAAGTATCTCTTGAGTATCTACTTCTTCTATCTATGTAAATCATTGTCTGACCTCCCAACACATTGAACTTCTGCTCACTCAATATGTCTAAACCTAATTGTCCCTTGCCCTGGTCATAACACCATCATCTTCTAAGTTATATTGGTTTAAGATCTGCATTTTTTAAACTCTTCTCTTTCCCTTAAACCTCACTGACTACTTTAACTGTCCTGCTCCCTTTCATTGCTCTGTTGCATATACCTTTTGTGTCAGCTATACTAGATTATTTACCTTTTGCCAAATATGTCTTAAGCTTTACTTAATCTGCACCTCTACTCATGCTGCTCCCTCAGTTTGGAAATCCTTTTGTTCTCTTCCCTCATGTTGAAATATGAATGTCCTTCAAGTTCAACTTCAGATCATTTCTTTTTTCATAAACCTCTTCTTGACAACCTCTCCTCTCCAACAAATTGTAACCTTTCTTTTTTTAATGCTTCCATAACTACCTTTCTAAAAAACTACTTTTGCAGAATTTATACTTGCTTCACCGATCCATCTTTTAATAATCTCCCTTGGTTAGCTATAAGTTTCTTGAATGTAAGGACCATTATCTATATATGGCCCAAAGCAGTTAGGTCATAGCCCTACCCAAAGTGAAGGTTTATTGAACTGAAGACATGTCTGAGAAGATTTGGACTTTGTGTGTATGTGTGTGTGTGTGTGTGTGTGTGTGTGTGTGTGTGTGTGTGTGTGTATGCTGAAGCAATTGAGGTTAAGTGACTTGCCCAAGGTCACACAGCTAGTAAGTGTTAAGTGTCTGAGATCAGATTTGAATTCAGGTCCTCTTGAATTCAGGGCTGGTGCTCTATCCACTGTACCACTCAGCTGCCCCACAAATTTGAACTTTTTGAAAGGGGTTACATTTATTATATACTGATTTCTGTGATAAATATATTTTGAATATTCCAATGGGAGATAGAAGAAAAAATAGAGAATGACAGCTAGATAACATGAAAAGAAAAATATGAGGAAGGTGAAAGATTGGTAAGAATCTCTTGCTTTACTAATAAGTGTTAAAATGGTTTTGATTAATTTTCACCAAAATAAGAGACGTGATCAGAAGAGTAGAAACTGTGGTTAAGGATAATAATAAATCATGCATTTAGTACTTCACAGTCTGCAATGTACTTAACTTTAACAAGCCTATGAGGTGGCTAGTATAAGTATTATTAGTACTAATTTTATAGTTGAGGAAATTAAGACTGAGAAGTAAAGTGAATTACTCACAATCACATAATGATTAGGAGTTGGCACCATGGTTCAGGACATGGTGTTTGAGAGATCATGGTTCACACAAATCTCTAATGCACTGTGCTAACTCTATTAAAAACAGGAAATACAATATTATATCATTGCAGAGAAAGATGTATTAGTTCAAAATGCTTTCAAAACAAAACACCCAATCAGAAATTTAAAAGTCCCAGTTTTGTATTCACAAATTTCTTTTTAAATGGTCCCAGACTTGGCTTCAAGAATCAGAGATAATCAGAAGCATAATAAAAATTGATGATAATCAGAAATATAATAGAAAATTGGTGAATAATGCCTCAATGCTGCCTAGCATAGCTCAATACAATTTTTGTCTTTCATAACCAAAGAAAAAAATTTGTGATATTCTTCTAAAGTCTCTTTCTGAATAGCAGAAGATTAACAGTTTATTTTTTTTTAATCTCTCTCCTTTCTTTGGAAGGAAAAGAGGGAGAGAAAAAAGGAGAAAGAATGGGGGGTGGAAGAAAGTCATCTAGAAGTATGGTGAAAGAGTACTTGGGTGAATCAATACTCTGTTTCTTACAGAAAAAAGCCTATTTCAGTGAGCTATAATTGTATTATTCAATTTATCTCTAATTTTTGTTTTCTATGAGACAAATTATATTATGCACTGTCTGCATATTTGAGGATAAGATGAAGGAAAGGAAAATCACAAAATATCTGCTCCTGGATTTTATGAATTTTATCATTTTGAAAAACAGTATCTTTTACATCTTCTTTTAACAAGAATAAAAATAATAAAAATGTAATTTTGTCATGTTTAAAGGTGCTATTTTAAAATCCAACAGGAAATATGGGTGTTAATATTCTCTCCAGACCATTAACTCCCCCATATTGTGCAGGTGCTATATTTCTGAAAACTCAATGGAGATTTTTAAAGCATGTTCTTTCATACACTATGTATCATTTGGGTAAGTTAATGTTTTTGCAAAAACTTTAACTTTTTATTCCATTTTTTTCAGTTTAAATTCACAACCTTACCATTTTATTATTGCCATTGATCAGGAATCTAATCATTTTTATGGTTAATACAAAAAAGTATGCGAAACTCACAACCAGTCCTCCGCTCATATGATAACAAATTTAACAAAGTCCCAAAGCATTTAGGCCTGTATTTCTCTATAAAATTATCGATACAGCTGGTGAATTTATTTTAAAGTGCTGCATTCCTTCTTCCAAAGACAATTTTCACAGATGGAGCAACCCTTTGAAGAAAAACCTTAGTCTGTTATGTTTTAAAAATAATTTAGTTGAATTTCACTAAGTTGAAAATTATTTTTGGTTGGAAGAAAGCAGTATAGAAACTGCTTGTATTTCTGTATTGGAACTTAAAATGGGTATGAATTATTTCATTTCACCAAGAAAAACAATAAAAAGAAAGTTAATAAAGAGAAATGATTCAATCATTATCTATAACATGAATAGGTTGTCCAATCATTATTTAGAAGAATACTCTTTAGAAAAATCACTTAACAATCTTTCAGTCATTCAACAAGATGATCTCCTGTTGTTCTTTGTCTTGAGAGACCTTACTTACACTGAGAAAAAAAATATAAGATAGATATTACTGGCTCAGGGAACTGCAAAGTTAGGAAAATAGGGCAGCATATTCTCTGAATTTTATAGTTTTGGTTTCCTCAGACACTAAGAATTTATGTGACTTGCCCATAGTCACACAGTATTTGTCAGAGATGAGACTTTAATCCAGTTGTTTTCCTAATTCTGAGATAATAAATTGTTTCCCACCATTCTATACAAACTGCCTACAGAAATATAGTTAAATTCTGATTCTTGAGGGCCATGAGTGTTAATGAAGTCATGCATATATATACAAAAAACTAAAATCTATGACACAGTTAAAATCTATGACATAATTTTAATATTCCAGATAAAATTTGTTGAGAAATCTCCCCAATGCAAAAGAGTTTTGCCCTTATGTAGCCATGTGTGTCCACCTAATAAAGCTATAACGGAATCACTGTCTATTAACCTTTAATGTTGATCCCTGCCCACAGTTCATCATTTCCTTGTTCATCAAAACTCTTAATTCCCTTACCAGCAATCTCTTAATGAGCTCTTGGCTAGACTTGAGACTGGCTGGATTAGTCCCAATGCATATTTCTTAAAAGTGACACTTTTCAGCTGTGAAAAGGCAATGGGGAGAACATGCACAACATCAATTTTTGCAAGTATAAGAGCTTTAACTTCAGAACTGGCAATGGAGAGAGATATAATGGGTGTTTTAAATTGCAATGAATCCTGACAGAATGGTTCCGTTTAGATTTCTTTTTTAACTGTACTTTGTACCAGAGAGATTAATTTGAAAGGGAATTAATACAAATTGAATAGCTATATAGTTATGGCTTGGTAGAACATGTCTGGCTTAAACTCAAATACTTTGTTATTCATTCGTTTCAGTTATGCATGATTCTTCATGATTTCAATTTGAGTTTTCTTGACAAAGATACTGCATTAGTTTGCTATTTCCTTCTCCAGCTCATTGTAGAGATGAGGATACTGATAGAAATATGGTTAAGTGACTTGTACAGGGTCATTGCAGATAGTAAGTGACTGAGGTCAGATTTGAATTCACAAAGATGAGTCTTTCTGACTTTAGACTGAACTTCTATTTGCTGTGCCAATCTGCTGTCCTAAAACCAAATTTATATTTTATTAAATAAATCAATAGAATTTTTAAAACATTTGAAAATTAAAGACAGTGAAGATATTCCATAATCTGCTTCTACCTGAAATATCCAAACTAGAGCAATTCTAGTTAATGTCTAGAGTCAAATTAAAGTTTCCTGTACTGAACAACCTTTGCACTTTCTTGTCTCTGTGTCTTTGTTTAATTCAATTACTAATGTCTGGAATGATCTTAATGCTTACTCAATATGTTAATATTACATGATCTTCAAAAAATGAAATGTGGCATTTATCTTAAGTGGCATCAATAGAAATATAAAATCCAGAAATTTTTTTGTCACAGTATTATTTTTGTAATCATAAATCTGCCTTATCTAATCACACACACGGATGCCATATTTTCCAAATGAAAAGGATAAATGTGATGTTATACAAAAAGAATAACCAGAGGGAAAGGAAAACCTCATAATATTTTAATTGAGGATCACCTGAACAAGCCAGGGAAGCAAATAGAAGGGGAAGTTTGGTAGAAAACACACAACACAGAGGATTTTCCAAATGAACTGGAGAGTAATCTTTAAACATTTGACAGCTCCCTCATGACTTTGTAATTTTAAACCATTTCATTTTTCTAGGTCTTAGATTTCTCATGTAAGCTGAAGGTATTGGACTACACAATTTCTATTTTAATCCAACTCTAAATCTTGTGAACTTATATATGATTTTGAAGATCAGAACTAATAAATACAGATTTTACAGAGACAAGATTTTGCCTCAATGCAAAAAAAAAAAAACTTTCACAGCATTCTACAAATGAAAAATAATTCAGAACTCTAACTAAAACCCAAAACATAATCGCCCTATACAATATGTCCCACAGGTACTCATTTAACTTCAGTTTGAATACCTCTGTTGTTGAGAGATTAATCACCTAATAATAAAAATCCATTCAAATGTAGGCAGATATAATTATTAGGAGGAATAGGTAAGGGAAGCATTGGATAAAATGCTGGGTCCAGAATCAGGAAGATCTGAGCTCAAATATGGTCTCAGATATGTCCTAGTTATATGACTGTGGGCAGGTCCCTTAATCCTGTTTGCCACAATTTCCTCATCTATAAAATCAGCTACAGAAGGAAATAGCAAATTACTCTGGTATCTGCCAAAATTAAACCCAAAATGAGTCACAAAGAACAAATAACAAAAATTTGTATCTTTATTTTTTCACCGAGTTGAAATATATATTTTTGTAATGTACTAGTGCTTGTTCTCTCTTCTCAACACATATAATATATCCAATCCCTCTTCCAACTCCATGCTGGGGTAATTAGGGCCCATTACTTGGTCAAGGAGTGGCTTTATGGAATTGTTACAGAAAATTCTTATTTGGATAAGGGATTGGAATTTATAATCTCTAGGGTATCTCTCTGATATTCTAAATCATTTCTCATTTGTTTGAATTTCTAGAATTGACATCTTGACAATTTCATACTTTCCATATTGTTATTTTTGCTTTTCTATTGTTAGTTATTTTTACCTGTTTCCATGCCATTTCCCCAATGAGATTGTAAAGTCCTTGAAGACAGTTACTGTGTCTCTTACTTCTTTGCAAACCCAAAAAACCCAGGCAAAGTGCTTCAAGCATATTATACTCTCAATAAATATTTACTGATTTATTTAGTGGTTGAATTAATGAATGCCAGAAAGAAGCATGGTCAAATAATTTGTATAGTAGGCTATGACAGCAAAATCTCAAACAAAGATAGTCGGAAAAAACGTTTTAAAGATTTACTGATACAGCCTTCAGCTCTGACTAGCAAACAATTGTACTCCATAAACCAGTCTGCCATGCAGTTCTAAAGGATGGGATTTTTATTCTTCTTGATAAACACTTCTGAAAGAAGTCCTGTTACATAAATTACTTAGAGGATAATCTTTACATGTCTATAGCCTCAAAAGAACTATTTCTTGATTGGCCTATTCAGCTACATGTACAGAAAACAACTTGCTAGTCGTGGTATTTTTTAAACACAAAGAACAATACGGAATATAACATAGTGATTGAAGTAATTTTAGTACTTCCTTGACCTCCTTATGGAAGGAGTCTTACCAAAGCTTTGAAAATGTTTTTCCCAAGTACCTAAGCTGTTAAGGCTTTTCAAAAGGAACTTAGGTGAGGAAGTGGTAATATGAACGCACACGCACACATACATACACACACAATGTACAGATACCTGTTTATTAAAATATGAGATGAGTTTTTGAAAAAAAATTAATACCAATTCATCTTTTGTCGAAGTTGGTAAATGAGACTCCAACTCTAATAATGCCTTCCTATAGACACAATACTTCCACCCTCCATAAAAATCACAGAGCAGTGACAGAACCACAGGATATCCAAGGAGACCAAGCACATCCTAATCTTTTAATTATCTGCTATATTTATTATACCTGCTTCCACTCATTGTTTCTACTATGATTAGTTTACTTGCTTCACCTATACTACTAAATCCCTGTGCTACAAAAGTACCAGACACCTAGGAGTAAATCAGTCCCATCTCGATTCTTCCAAACTGTATTATTATCCTCCTTTTCCTTAAAGCTACTTCTCCAACAGTCCAGTCAAATTCTACCCATCTATTCTACAAAGCCCTTGTAATTCTCATTCCACAACTAACAAATTTACTTTTTTTGGAATTCCTTCTTATTTTTCTTCTATCCTCAGGCACTCATGAGAACTAGTTTCTCCCAGTTGACACTGTACCCCCTGGTCATCCTTTCAGCATTAGCTATAATTTTTTCTCACCACTGTCAGAGTGGTCCTGGAGGGAAATTTAGAATACTCTGGTTCCCTACAGCTACTTCCAGATTTTCTCTTAAGCATCATTACTCAGCAACCACTCCTTTTCTTGGAAGTGTATACTACAAAATTTATTACTCCATTCAGAATATAATGACATGTCTTCTTTCCCTGGTTATTTTCCATCTTTTCTAATCTGGTCAGTTATCTAACAAATTTTGTTCTCAAAAACTCCTGTGTAATATATGCTAAGGGATTTCGAGGGAAACAGTGATGGAAGTTCTCCAAACATACTAACCTCCCAGTTTCCCATTCTCTATAAACTATACAATTTATGCCTAAAGGTATGGTCTACACTGTTTACACCTTAGGTCTCATTATCATCCACAAGCATTTCATGAATTAAAAAAGAACCGTAATACTTTTATTCTAATTAAAACTCCTATTATATGATTTCTCCTTATATCTTCCTATGCCTCCTAAACAATCCATCATGATTATGACCTCAAATTCCTCTCCACTTCCATAGTTTATCAGTCATTATCTCTGCTCTGACTTCACTGTCAATATTAATTGATCAATATTAATGCAATGGGGGCAGCTAGGTGACATAGTGGATAGAGCACCAGCCCTGAAATCAGGAGGATCTGAGTTCAAATCTAGTCTCAGACATTTAACACTTCCTAGGTGTGTGACCCTGGGCAAGTCACTTAACCCCAATTGCCTGAGCAAATAAAATAAAATTTAAAAAAATATTAACACTATGAGTTATATTCAAATTTACAATATACCACACTCTTGAATTCCTTTTCTTCTTATCTTATCAGTACTAATACTTTGTGAAACCCAAACTATGAATTATTCTCACTATCTCTCTTTATTCCTCATCTGCTCTCAGTAAAATAAACTCCTATTCATATGCAGCCATATAATTGAGCTAATTGAGTCTACTACAAAGTTAATTTATATAATAATATATGATACATATAATATAAATATATAATCATGTATAAATTATGTAATCTTACCTGTAACCTTTTTGTATATTTTTATTGCTTTTTTCCCCAATTGATTCTATTCTTAAATCTGACATATTTCCCCAAGTCCTCATCCTTTTACCTGAAGGGATCAATTCTTATTTTGCCAAGAAAATAAAGAACAGTTATCATGAGCTCTCTTTTATTTCTTCTCTTAATCTCAAAACCTTTCTCCCCATGATTTTAATTTCAGAAATAATCTTTCCTGTTTAGTGCACTCTAAAAGACTCGGTGATATGGATTTATTATTACCTACAAAACGATATTATCCAGTATTCAATTTTAAATTTGACTGTATAGTGCTAGATGGGGCTTCATTGATAAAGAGCACTTTTTAATTTGGAAGCTCCCTCTTTGAATACAGAGTGGTACCTTATATATTAGAGAACTGTAAAGATTAATGTGAAGTTATATATCTGCTGAAAGTCACACAGCAACCACACGAAAGCCTATCTCAGATTTCATGATACTAAAAAGATTTTTTTTGCAATAACATTAAATGCTTTTCTTCTTTTCTCTATGATATCTGGAAAGATCAAATTATATTCATGGCTCATTTCTTAGCATTTTAGGGAGGCCTTTCCTGATCTTACTCTGCCCCATCCCTAATGTTATTAGTTCCCCATCACTGAAAACACTCCATATCTATTTTGTATTTATTCAATTAAATTCAACAAGCATTATTACATGTTTACCATGCCTGGTACTAGGAATACAAAGGAAATATCATTAAATGAAAGAATTGTAAAGTTGGAAAGGGACTCTAAATTTATCTTGTCAAATCCAAAAAAGAAAAAAAAAGCGTGACTATATCACATACCTGATAAACATACCATCCCCTCTTCACTGAAATCCCTAAAGGGAACCCACTATTTCAAGATATCCAACTATTAAGCAGCTACCACTGTAAGAATTGCTTGGCTTTTGCTAAATTGACTTCTTATTGCTCTTGGTTCTGCTGGAATTTAATACAACAAATCTCATCCCTCATCCACATGTCAGCTCTTTTAATATTTGAAGATATGTACTCTGTACCTTTCCACCCCACCCCCAACCTCTCTTTTCTTTGTTAACCATGCCAGTTCCTTCAATTGATCCTCACAGGACATGAATTCTATTGTCCTTACTATCTTGGTTGCCCATCTCTGAGAAATTTCCAATTGATCCAGATCTTTCTTATAGTATAGCAACCAAAACCTTCCAGATGTTGTCTAACTAGGAAATAAAAGAAGAGGACTACAAATGTCCTATTTCTGAAATTTTTTCCTCTCAGAATGTAGCACCAACTTGCATTAGATTTTATTTCATTTTCCCCACTAGATAACACATAATACTGTTCTCTCTTACCAAGCACGTAGTTCACTAAAACGTTGGCAAAATAATCACTTTTAATCATATTTTGTACTTTTGAAGCTGACTTTGGTTTTCATTTATCCCAACTAAATTTCATCTTATTAGATCTTGCCCAATACTATAGCACAAAGATTATTAATCTTGATTTCAATTTCAAATTGATCATATATCAATTTGGGCAAGTGGTAAAATCTATGGGCATTTTCAGAAAGTGGTATTTTTGTAAATTATAATTTTAAAAAATTCTGAATTTTAGTTGGATTTCAGTAAAATAAAGATGCACTATATTTAATCTAAATACTGAAATTTATCTGGAATGTTATATCTTTTCAGACATACAAACTTATTCATATTTTGTCAAATTCTAGGTTAAAACCCCTACTTGTAAGATAATTTTGCATCTAGTGGAGTATGCATTCTTTTCACTTTTGTGTCATCTACTATTTGATAATCTGAACCTTACTCAAATTATTAATAAAAAGTATAAAAAACCATAGATAAAGGGAAAGTTCCTATGGTACTCCCCTAGGGACTTGCTACTGTGTTGATAGGTAATCATTTGTTTTAATCTTGAATCATGACACTTAACCACTTTTGAGTCCACTTAATTGTAATTTCATCAAGGTTACACCATGCCAGCACTACAATAGTATGAGACAAATGTGATACTATTTTTGTAACTAGTATCAAAAGCTTTCCTAAGATCTAAGTAAAATTTATCTACAATATTCTCCTCATATTTCATTTGCTATCCCATTAAAAGGATAGCACATAGACTGGTAATGAAGTCATATTAGCATCTTTTCTATCATCCTTTCCCTGTCTATGTAAAGGAAATATATATAGTGACAGATCTGTTCAATATCCCATATTGTCCTACTATATAGTCAGAGAGGTAGCTGTACATTAAAATAAGATTGTTATAGAGAGGTGAGGAAAATTTGAAGTATCCTCTCACAACAAGGTCAGCTCAGCTATAAATAAAGATCAACTCTAATAAAGAGCAGATTAATCTTCCTGGAAAGGAGGCTAGAAGGGACAAAAGTATATTCTTTAAAAAAAAAAGTAATCAGTGTATAATCATCTGCTTATCCATGCTTTTCCTTACAACAGAATGTAAGCTCTTTGAAGGCAAGGACGAGTTTCAATTTTGATCTCGTATATTTAGTCCTAGAGTACAGCATTTGTACATGGTAGACGTGATAATTATTTGTTGAATTTAATGAAATTAAATAATTTATGTATCTCAAAGATCATATTAATATACATGTGCATTTGTCATGTTAACTTAATATTTAATTTAGAACCATAAAGAAGTTTAGAGTAATTCAAGTCCAAATTATTTTTCTCACTAGATTTTTATTTTTGTTAGCATGTACTATGTGTAGTCTATAGAAGGTGCAGTATCTTCAATGCTGCAGTACAACGCTCTCAATGAAGAATCGCTATTCTGCTTTTCAATAGCAAAAATAAGCATGGATTCTTTAAATGCATACAAAATAAACTATTTCCCAGATTGCAAAGCACCAATTTAAAAAAGCATAATGTGATGATCTGATGCGATATAAAAAAAGAAAAAAAAAGCACATCTTCCTTATCCCACAGAAGAATCTAAAATGTAATGGATTTTTATAAGAATTTGCAGGAGCATAATTTGGTCATTTCTAAAGGGTTATAGCACCACCAAGCAAAAGGGCTCTTCACAGATGCATGAAGAGATAAAAATAAGATACTGTGGTTTATTTCTCAGGGAAATTAGTTACGACTATGACTGTGCAAAATAATTTCCCTTGGTTCTTCTACTGAGAGGATGTAATCCAACCAGGTAGGCTATTTTGTGGTTTTTTTACATCAAAACATCAATAAAAACTGTGTTGGTTTTGGAGAGAATAGGGGAAAATGCTTAAATAGGTATCACTGATCAGATTTGAGCAGGCAAAGGTAGAGTTTCTTGTATATCACTTGTAAGGATTGCAATTTGTATGCAAATAAGAGTATAAAACCCTATTGGAACATATGGGTGGATCAATACTAGCAGAATCAAAGAAAATTCTAGGTTGTGTCACCTTCTTTCAGTTCTCATCATCATTCTGGCCTTTTAAACGGATCCAAATTATGACTTTTTTTTTAAAGGAACAGCAGTGTGTGTGATTAATTCTGTTTCAAATGAAAAAAGAAAAGAAAAATGAGAGGTAGCTAGGAAGTTCAGGATATTAGGTGATGATTGTATAATAAATAATCGTTTATAGACTAAAGAGGGTTTTCTAGATGGCTGAAGAGAGCTCAGCCAGTAAGGAAACTGGTTTTTAAATGTTACTGGTTCTGTATCGAGTAATGGTAGTAATCAAGTAATCGAGTTCTGTATTGAGAAAAGCATTCTAAATTAATTATTTAAAATGGGAAAATCAGGCTAGTTGGATATGATCTAATTCCAGATGAACTTTTAAGCAATTCTAATTTCTATTTTATTCTTCCTCTCAAATACAGGGAAATGTTTAGTTCAGGGGAAAAAACATCCAGGAGAAAAATATTCTATTAAGGTTAAGATAAAAAGAAAAATAAGTCATTAAAGAAATGTTCAATTAAGTATTTCCAAACATTTAACACCAGGTGATTTAATATCAAAGATGTGTTAAGAATCAAGAATAGCATGAAAAGGAAAAGGAAATTCTAAAATATTTTCATTCAAACAGAAATTATCTAAAAAGGAAGGGGGAGGAAACAGTGATTTTTGTGCAAAGATTATATACAATTTGCCCTAAGGGTATTTGTATAACAGGCAAATTTATTTCCTATAACTTTATTTACATTTTAAAGAAATGCCTTACATTTATAATATCCTATCTTTTGCAGGAAAGAATACCTAAGGAATATCTTTCCCTGTGGCTTTGCTCTTCACAGACAAGAAAATGAAAGGCTCCTTAATTGACAAAGTGTCATTCTATTGAGTATGGTTTGTAATTATACTGTGGCTAAAACCAGCTGTCAGCCATCCCCATTACCCAGGTTGTGAATGCATACTTCAAAAAAGTCACTGTTTCAAGCACATGAATTTAACCCCATTACTACTTTTTTTTTAAAGGAATTTATTGCAACAAATGAATGAACAGTTGCCAACTTATGGAAGTTAATTGTTTTTAGAAAGCAGAGTCTATATTTCTTAAAGATGAAAGCTGACATGTTCACATAGACTTATTCCTTCCTCTAGCATAGTTACAATGTTTCTCAAAATCCAATCATTGCATTAAGGATGCTATTTTATAACACCTTATAGTTTAAGTATGATTAATGTTCTGTCCATTCTCTATTCATTAATAAAAGAAAATTAATTCATTACAATTGTTATTTATCTCTGGTTTAAATATTAGTGCTTTTTAATTAAAATATGTTCTTTGTTTTACAAAATTTTAATTAAAGAATATGATTTTAAGTAACTGCAATTATTATGGAATTATTTATGTGCTTATGTGTGTACATATAGTACATATATATGTATATATAGTATACCTGTGTCTGTATATATATGTATATATGTTATATGTAACATGTGAATATTACAAATTATATAAATATAACTAACAAATATTGGCACAAGATTTTACATAAAACATAAGCAAAAACTCAGAACAAAATTTCCAGAAATAATATACCATAGGCAAATTTGTTTTTATCAGGAATGAAATTGGTCCAATAGTAGGAAAACTACTAAAATAATCCTTGCCCTCTTCTCTAATTTACCTGTTACTTTCTCCAAATTTATAGCCTAGGTGTCATCTTCAACTTCTCATGCTCTCTCACTGTCTGTGTTGAATCTATTGTTAAGAAGGGTCAATTCTACCTTCTAAATATCTTTTTTTTGTAGATTTCCTGTTCTCTTCTTTGGTACTTTTTCCACCCTGGTCGAGGCTCTTGTCACTTCATACCTAGGTTATTCTAATACACTTCTAATCAGTCTTCTTGCCTCAAATCTCTCCTACCTGGATTAATCAATAATCTGATGCTCGTTCTGCCTGCCACAAGCCTCTTTCCATTCCAATCCTTCCACTATTTTGTTTTCAAAATGATTTTTCTAAAACAAAGATCTGACCATGTTACTCTCTTAGTCAAAAAACTACACTGGCTTTCTATTACCTCTACAATCAAATATAAAATGCTTTGATTTTTAAAATTCATTTACACCCTGTCCCTATACTGCTTTTTCCATCTATTTACACTTTACTCCCTTTTACGTACTCTGCAATATAGTGACACTGGCCTCCCTGCTGTTTCACATAACATGCCATTTTGAAACTATTCAATGCATTTATTTTTAAGATTGGATTTCTCAGGCAGGAAGTACAGGGGCATCTTAAGGGTCCATTCCATTGTGATCTTCATGCTTGATTTCCAAAATGAAACTTCACCCCATCTTAGGCAAACTTGATCAGGTCACCCTCTATATCCAGGGATTAAACATATTAATGATGAATATAATTTAGAGTACAGATTTATTAGGCAATTAAATCCAGAACTCCTGAATTCAAGAGATCCACCAGCTTCAGTTTCCTAGGTAACAACTGGATTATAGTTCCAGACTAGAGTGAGCAAGTAAGGTGAATACATAAATTTCTATAAGCTGTCCCCAATGACTAGAATTCTCTTCATCCTCATCTCTGCATCCTGCTTTCCCTAGCTTTGCATCAGTTTCCATCAAAATTCTATCTTTTAAAGGAAGTCTTTTCCAATATCCCTAACTGCTAATTCCTTACATTACATACAGACATATACACACATATACATACACATTTGCATATATATATATGCATGGATATATCCATATATGTATTTTATGTTGTATTTTTGCATGGTCTTTTCTTTTAACTGTTCTTTTTTAATTCTCAGTTCTTAGAACAATGTCTAACATATAGTATGCACTTCCTGACTTGATGTTGATTGACAATACAAAAAAAATTTGATAAGTAACAAAAATAATGTAATTATGCCATTAGATACAGGAAAAATTAAAGTAATTGCTATAGTCATTTTTGAAAAAAATCTTTAAACCAAATCTCTCTAATAGGATATATGTGTATATATTATATACACATATAATATATTATTATATTATATTATGATAATATATTATTATAATATGCATATATATATTATAATAATATTATATACACATATAATGTTTAAATATATAAACATATAATGTTTAAATTATATTTATTTGACCACTTGTCTACTGGGGAATAGGTTCTGATATATTTATTATTAAGGAATGTTTTTTGATAAAATAGTATATGTAATTTATTAAATAATAACAGTATATAAGATCATAATATGTCTATAATATAAAATATTATAATGGAATGATTTTTATGCACTATTATATATATTTATGTACATATGTATGTATAAATATATGTATATGTAATACTATATCTATTCTCCAATAGATAAGTGATCAAATGATGTAATTAAGCAGTTCTCAAGACAATTATAAACTATTCACAGACACAGGAAAGAATATTTTTAAATCAATAGAAATAAAGTGCAAATCAAAACATCACTGAGGTTTCATCTTACATCCTGTAAATTGGCAAAAATAAAAGACAAAAGATGGAAATAGTCAATTTTAGAAGGATTGTAGGTGGAAAGATATATGCATTTACATTGTCTATAGGACTGTGAATCAGTACAACCATTTAGGAAAGTGATTTGGAGTTATTCAAATCAAGACTCTAAAATCTCTATGACATTTGATTCAGAGCTTCTGTTACTAGGCTTATACTCAGGGAAACCACTGATAAGAAGAAATCCTTATGTGTACCAAAATATTTACTGCAACACCTTTTGCTATAGCAAAGAATTGGAAAGAGAGTAGATGTCTATCAAAAGCAAAATTGCTAAATTGTGATACATGAATGTAATGGAATATTACTGTGCTATAAAAAATGATGAATAGAATGAATCCAGAGGAGGAAGGAAATATCTACATGAAATGATGCAGAGTGAAGTAAGCAGAGCCAAGAAAAAATATATAGAATGAATAATTATGTAAATTAAAATTTAAAGAATTTCTTCTCAAACAAAACATTAGAAGAGAGACAGCTAAGGAGAGCTGGGGAATAATGTTTACACTACATTTCTCTCGTCAAAGTCTCATTTCCAAGAAATATAAGAATCTGATTCAAATTTACAAAAATAAAAATTATTCCACTTTTGAATAATGGTCAAAGGAAGTTAACAGACAGTTTTCAAAGGGAGAAATCCTTAATTATAGCTCCTGACAAGTGATGGACTCACATTACATGAGATATAGATTTTTGGATATAGTCAATGCCAGAATTTGTTTAACTTGATCCTCTATTTTTTCTTACAAAGATTTGTCTTTTCCTTTCTTTCT
>JAJPUD010001509.1:163467-179750 GCA_023553655.1 Myrmecobius fasciatus | reverse complement strand
GCTGAGGCAATTGGGGTTAAGTGACTTGCCCAGAGTCACACAGCTAGGGAATGTTAAGTGTCTGAGACCAGATTTGAACTCGGGTCCTCCTGACTTCAGGGCTGGTGCTCTAACCACTGCGCCACCTAGCTGCCCTTCCTTTCTTTTTTATAGAGAAAAGGAAGTGAAAGGGAAAGGAAATAGATGCTTGATAGTTGAAAAAAGTGAAATAAAAGGTCTTTAAAAAGACATAAATGAACTCCACATATAAACAAAAATCTGAATAGCCCAGCAAGAACTATACATTAATTAAATCATAATACCAAACTTGGTTGTGGAGAACAGAAAAGCAACTCTCAAATACGTCTTACATATTAGTGGAATATTAATTTTTCTAATGTTTATCTCTTATCAGGGCATTTAGATCCTCAAATACAACAGCAGCAGCAAATTTTCAAAAGATGGTCACTAATATAAGGAGTAATGGGTAGTAGAAGTACCTTTAAATCTTTAAAGTTCCTTTATAGTCTGAACTCATGTTACAGAAAGAGAACTCTCATATATTCTTTTTTTTTGCTTTTTTTGCTAAGGCAAATTCGGGTTAAGTGACTTGCCCAGGGTCACACAGCTAGGAAGTGTCTGAGACCAAATTTGAACTCAGGTCCTCCTGACTTCAAGGCTGGTGCTTTATCCACTGCGCCACCTAGCTGCCCTGAACTCTCATATATTCTGAGCTCTAACCCAAAATTCATCTATCCCCTAAAAGCTTCTCATACTTTCCAACTTCCTTATTTTGGTTCATTCTGTTCATAGGATCTAGAATTCCTTACTTCCAACCTCTTCTTGTTGAAATCAAAACTCACATCAAATGTCTTCATGAAACCATTCCAAATTATAGCACTTTATTGGTTTTGACCACAACACTTTTATCTTAATACATCATCAGTTGTTCATCTCTTCAATGTGAAAATCCTCTCTACCAACAAAAATTGCAACTCATGTTTGAACTGTCTTTGAATTTTAATGTTATTAAAAATGTTCTTAATGTGTCGATTTAAATATAAGTAGTAGCTAATCTTTTGATGACAATTTGTGCCTTTAACTTTACTCAAAAGTCTTTCTACCTTACTACTGACAGACTCAAAGAATATATACAATATGGAAGGTCTTTTATAGAGTGCCTCAGTAATGTGAGCATGGACCTTTAAATTTTAATATTATTCTCATTGACTTGGATACCTATCAAGTATGCAAATTTCAGAAAACTGGAAGAAGAGCTAATTCCCTGGATTAGAGTGAGCATTTAAAAAAAAAAAAAAATCTGGAAAGCCAGAACAATAAACAATGTAATGAATCGGAATTTAATTTGGATAAATACAAATTTATAAATGTGCAAATATAAAGTATGTAAACAGAGTGTAAATATAAAAAATGAGGATAAATATATTTTACCCTTGAGTTAAAAATAACTTCAAAAATTAGGATTAGTTAGCAACCTGTAGGATATGTTGGCTTAAATTGTCTACAAGCACTTCAAGCTCAACTTGTCAGAAATTGAACTTAATATCTTACATATCAACTTATATATTAAAGTTAATTTTGGAACACTGACTTGATTCCAGGTCTTTTAGCTCCTGATAGTTTATAGTTTCCACTGTTATCCCAGTGTATTCCTTTAAATAAAGTCCTGTCTACCATCAATTACTTTATAAGTATCAGTCTTTCTCATTCTTTTTTTTTAATTGTAGTAAGGTTATTTATTTTTATACACATTACTTTTTGAATCATGTTGGAAGAAAAATAATCAGAGCAAAAGGGAAAATCCATGAGAGAGATTTTTTAAAAAAGAAAAAAAAGATGGGAATATAGTATGTGTAGATTTGCATTCAATCTTTTTAGATAATTTTGTGGATGCAGATGACATTTTTTGTCCAGTCTTTTTCATTCTCCTTTTTAGCTTTTGACATTGTTAAATTGCCACATTCCTCTGCAAATTTTCTCTTTTCTAAGGTTTTGTGACATTGTTCTCTTTTGGTACTTCTACTACCCATCTGATTCCTTCTCAGTCTCATTTGGATCCTCATCCATATCAACTCCCTTTAAGTATGCTCCAAGAAATTGTCTTTGACTCTCTTCTCCTTTTATACTACATCACTTTGTAGTTTCATTATCTTCCATGCATTCATTTATCAGTTCTATGCAGATGATCTAGTTCATATTTATAATACTAGTAGGAGTGGTGGTCATATTCTGGCAGATTATTTTCTATTGAATTGCTATTTAAAAATTCCAATTCAACTAATACCAACTCCAGTAAGTCCTGCCTATAAATACATACATACATATTTCTATATATTTCTGTATATACAAACATACAATATACTTCACATATAATTTAAATTTTCTAGTTATTTTTCAAAATGTATGCATCCAACTCAAATTCAAATCAGATATGTTATCACTCTACATCTGTATGATCATGTGATTTTCATTCTTTGGTTTGTTCTAAATGATTTTGCAATATTAAATAGAATAAGATTATTATATTGTAGGGTAGTATATGTACATGTGTATACATTTATGTGTATTATATATATATATGCTTATGAGTATTATAATGGGTAGAAACAAGTGAACTATGATACAAACTCCCAGACCACGGGATACTTTAGAGGTCCTAATGAAAGACTTATGTTTTGGGATTCCCCAGCAATCCCTAAAGGTTCCTATGAACTTGTACTTTGTAATGATGGATCAATATCTTAGGCGGACCTTGCTCTCCTTGAAAAGGGCCAGTGTATAAGTGGTCTTTATCACAGGATATTCTCTACTGAGTCAGGAATGACAATCCATTCACTAGACTTTCCCTTTCATAACTTCTCTTTTCCTATCTGTTAAAAAATTAGGATCTGTTAATTTATCCCTTGGCCTTTCAACAGGGATGGGAATTATTGCTCCCCTCTTCCCTTCTTTAAGAGCTAAGATATTTGCTTACACACAACATTGAGGACATATACTGTGTAGGTAAGTCTGAATCTGATCCCCAAGTCTTTACGTTCCTCTTTTGCATTGTGCTTTCCTGGAATCCAGAAAAATAAATAATGGTCCTGATATGAGTATTTGTAGCTTAGGCCTCAACCTCATGAAATCAGAAAATAACTTCAAAACAACTCCTCAGAGTAGATGATTACCTTCAAATGAATGAACCCGGGCCATGAACTGCATTGATTGTCAGAAGATACAAAACTCTAGTAAGTTCATACTCAAGGTCAAAATGAAATACCAGTTCAGAAGTCCTATAAAGTCTTTAATCTTTTAAGGCTTTAACTTCAATCAATAACTTGTAAGTCTATAATAAGAGCCATGTTTTACAATTTAATGTTTGAACATTTGGTAGTGTGCACTGATGAGTCTTTTGTACTTTTGTACTTTAAGCATGTCTTTTAATAATTGTCAATCTATTTTGACATCAAACACCTTTCTAGAAGAAACTTTGTTAATTCCTTCTGGGGAAGCTCTAGACAGAGCCAAATCTAAGCTTTAAAAGATTTTTTTTTAAATCCCCCAACAGGAATGGAGCCATAGCAAAATAACAAATTGCAGAATTCTCACAGAAGGCAGGTTCCTCTAAGATTGAATCACAGCCCCACGGGTCTAGAGATGGGTCCTTTAATGAGGAAAGACACCTTTGAGCTGTGAATTTATTTATGTAAAGTGGTATGAATGTATATATTTGCTAAGTTAACTAATTTCATTTATTCACAGCTATAATGGTTAATGCTTTTTTCCTCTACATCACTCCATAAAAGTAACAACAAGTGCAATGTTTCAGCTCTTTATGGATTAGAATATGGCCTGGTACATTGTGAAGGATTAATTTATGTTTGCTGACTGACTGATGACCACTATGTGCCGCCATGAAGCCTTCTTCACTGAGTAAAAGCATGTTCCTTTAACAAAATTTCTCACTTAAATCTAAAGAAGCTAAAGCCCAGGGAAGTTAACAAATTTGACCAAATTCATCCAACTCTTTGGTTTCCAGACTTGGCTTACATTCCAGGTATTAATCTGGGTAAAAGATTTGGTCTAAAAACCTAATACAGCTGGCCTGCCAGATCATGTGCATTTTTTTTCCACTTTATATAGAAACATAAATGGGTATAACTAATTCTTATGCTGACATTAAAATCATTCTGCATTGTCTATATGTGTACCAAAAATATTGATTGTAATTGGGAAGTCTCACATTTAAGTTAAACAGGTTTCAAGAATGGAAGGAAAAAAGTTTTCAAAAGAATAATTTTATTTTTTTAAACTGATTATAATAAAGGGTTTCTTTTGTAAAAGCATTTTCTTCTGTTTATAGAAATGCTATATGAGTTCTCCTATAAAGTATGGTGATTTTAAAGAAGGAAAAAAAAAAACTCAGAAACATGACCTCGTATTCACAGTTTGATGAATCTAAACGTGTATTTCCAATTGAGAGATACAATTGCAAACAACAGCCAATCTGAGCGAAACAGAGAAAAACTGACTGAGGAGGTACAAAGGAATAGATTGTACCTTTGGAAACTAGAGCTGTAATCCAGTTTGTAAGAAAAGAAAGAATGGAAGTATTGGTCTAAACTCTCCTGAATCACAGGAGCCTAACACAATACAGCTCAAGTGACATCCTTTTCTCAAAGAGGCCCAAGGCTCATTGAGCCTGGCGATTCAATTACCCTCTCAACCTAGAAAGAACCCCCCTCCTGAGTTGAGGTCTACTGGCAATATGGAACAGCCTACATTGTACACAGCCTGTAAATATCTAAAAAGCCGCAGGCTTTCAAGAACAAGAATCCTTGACCTTTTATGATTGCTACAGTAGTTTTTCAACAAAACATACTACTTTCAATAGACTCCCTTAAATACCTGACAAAAGAATATATTTGCAATATGACCATCTCTAAATTTCCTGTATTTAGAAGGAAACCTGTTTAAATGAATAACCAAGTATAGTGTTACAATAAATTGAGAGAAAATGTGGGCAAGATTAATGAAAATATTTAACCCATATTAAAACTGAAATGAGTGAATATATCTAGACATTGCATAAATTTCAAAGGATGACCGCTTCTCCCTTTCTGTTCCTTGCACAATCCTTTACATGAAGAAGATGATAAATTCAGAATTAAAAAGCATCTCAGAAGATGTCTTAGTTTACTACCTTCATTTTATAGGTGAGGCTTCAGGCAATAAACAGACTTGCTCAGGATCACAGAAATGTTGTCATATGTAGTCTTTAAAATGATTACTGCATTTTCATATGCAACTTCTCCAAAGATTCTATTTCTCTGACATAACTAATATACTGATGATATTAAACTCAACAGTATTCTGAGTTAATCTTATTTCTTTTTCTTATATTTTCATGGATATAGTAAGTTACTACAACAGAGATAGAACTTTTACTTATCAATTAATATTTGACAACTGCAAAGTAGCGTCTTCTCAAATTGGAGTTAAGGACATCACAATATTTACAATTTCAGGTAAAACACTGAAGTCAGCCTCTGATCATTTTTCTTCAAAGATTTTCTGGCACCTTCACGACTTAAAAAAAAAACTGTGCCTAATTTTGATCTCTAGCCAAAGTTTTCACTTTCTTACAATGTGATGATTAATTTGATGACTATATAGAACAGATCTGCAAAATGACAATCCCAGCAAATATGTGTAAATGATTACATTAGTTTAAGATCTTAAAGTTGGAATACATTACTTATTTTTATCTTTTTTTCCCTTAGCACAGGACCTAGCATACTTCTTTTGTTGTATGGTAATAACATATTGAATAAATATATTAAAATTTAGACAAATGTCTTTTAAAAGAAGGCTTAGGATCTTTATTTGTATTTAAAAGTTCTACAAATTGGATGTAACTCCTCTACTTTTTCAACTGTTATAAAAAGATAAGTCACATTCAAGGACTCTGAATTTCAGGAATAGAAAAGATGAACAGACTTCATTACTGAATCAAACAAATGCATCATAATTGAGTGAATCATTATAGACTCCACATTATAATAAAGAAGAAGGATAAGACCTCATTTCTAAAAGGAAGAAGGGAACAAGTATTTAAGTTAACTACCATGTGCCAAATACTGTGCTAAGTGTTTGGCAAATATCTCATTTGAAGCTCACAACAAGCTAGACAGTAAGATGTTAAGTCAAGCTCCTTTTCTTCTCATCACTTCGAAAAACATTTTTTATTTTTTTAAAGAATTGTTATGTGTTCTATCAATATTTCACCACTGATACATACACACACACATACACACTGCTGAAACAATTTAATTAAATTTCAATAAGAAAACTATTTGCTACTTTGAGGATCTATTCCTTTGATACACTATGTTATGATCAAAATGGAATAAAAAATTTAAAAACAAAGTTAAAAAACATTTAAGTGTTATGAAAAAACACTAAATTATCTTCAACCATTCAATTAGTTACTGGTACAGTTAAACTATCTAATCAATGCTATTTTAAATTAGATATTTAGATACAATCAATTATTTTTATTAGCAATGATGACTAATTTATACAATACATACTCTATTTTAGTATTAGTGACTTTTTAACTAGTAAAAGTCTAATTACTAAGCCATTCTTCATTTTTTTTTCAAATACCTATTTAATTTTTATTTTGATGGATTTAAACAAAAGAAATATTACATTTTAATCACACTTCATAAAATATTTTTATCAACTTTCATTTGCCAGAGTAAGTCTGATTCTACCTTGTTCGCGATACTGGTGATGAATGATTTGATGTCTAGATTAGTTGGACAGCTCTTCTGACAGGGGGCATCTGCACATTTCAAGCACCTATGGAACAAAGTAATTGAGCTAAGGAGACATGCAAAGGCAAAAAACAAAATCTTTTTCAATATAAAAGTGATTTACTTTTCTACATTTACTTTCACCCTTTGAAGTTAAATCTATAATATGAGTCAATATATACACATATTCTTTTGGGGCACGTTTTATAACAAACATACCAATTAGTATCTCTGATTTATAGCTGTGTGTCTATATAAATACATCTAAATAACAATATTTCCATTTTTTCTAGTGTTCTTCTCATCTATTACATGTAGCTAGAACACAACTATTTACGCTAGGCTCCTCACTTAAGCATTCTTATTTTAATCTTATTTCCTCTTTAAGTAGTGCTTAGAGACAAACAGCTAATTTTAGTAAAGCTACTAGGGTTGATATGTCATTCAAATTTAAAAAGACTTTTTCTCCTATCTGTAATTTGTAACTTTTAATTCAGCAGCCTTATATGCTATCTTCAAATCATAGGTTCCAGTTATGTCAATTTTTTATAATGACTATTACTTCAGGTATCTTAAAACTACTAGGTAGAATCCTAAGAAAAAATGTTACTACCTTATCTATTACTGAATTCTTCCAGAATTTCATTCAGAATTATATGCCTTCCTTAATAAAAATGACTACTCTATCTTCTGTACAAAGAATCATAAAAACAATCATCTCCTAGCCTTTCTTTTGTGATTAGTATATTTTAGTCCACTATGTGAATCTTGTTTTTAAATCTGATCTCTCTTCTCTGGTTAGTGCCTCTAGCCTTCTCTCTAAATTAAATTTTACACAATGAAAACCAAAGGCTTTTCATAATCAATTGTCCTCATTGAAATGTAGTCATTAAACCTCTAGCCTATTATTTCTCCAAATGTCATTGTTTGATTTGCATCTATTATTGGATTGAATTCCTACACCCCTATAGCTATAGTCCTTTGCAGAAAAAAAAAATAATTGTGACTTTGAAAAGAGTTTTACTGAGGTAAATCCTGAAGCATACCTTGTAACAAAAAAATGATTTTGACTAGCTGAAGTTCCCCATTGCCATAATATACAGTGTACCATTTCTTATAGTATCTATAATTTGAAAAAAAGACTGAGCATTAAAATTTCTGTGAAAGAAATTTCTCTTATCCATGTGCTCAGAGAAAATCAGGCATCAGCTGAAAAGTTAGAGTGATTAATGTCCTAGTTATACTCATGTTTCCCTATTTACTTCAAAGCCATTTTCACAGAGTTTTACAAATGTCTGACACCTTGTAAGATTTTCTTTCACACAGAAAAAAGCAAAAGGTATACCTTTTTTCCTTCTTTTGAACTCATTATATCCGACATACAAATTTCTTATTCTGGTCTTTTCTAGTACCCAAGTGACAATTTTTTTTTAAAGAATGAAGTTATATGATAGGTTGATGCAGATCAGACAAATTAATATGTAGCATAATTCTGTTCTTCATATAGAGAAATCTTAAATTCAACATCAATTGAAAGATCCACTTGGCAGGACTGACAATGCAAGGATTCCTAGTTGTAGTTGTTAGGCACCTTTACCAAATAATTCTCTTTTTATTATTGAGCTGGTTCACAAATAACAGCTGTTGGAAATGTCAGATGTTAATGAGGCAGGGCCATGCAAACCTGCATTGTAGCATTCTATTTTTTTCCCCTTTGGTGCCATGAATATGCCAGAAGAGGCAGACTCTTATAATAATACCATCTTGCAATCCTCTAAGCGCTCAGCAGACTCAAGTGCATCAAGCTGCCATTAGTCCCACTTATCACTCTGACAGCTCAGTAATTACACTGCTGCTCTAGCCAGGTAGTCCTAATAAAATACCAACCACTGCCCTGGAATGCATACTGGCGAGATGTTTTATTAAACTTTGGGGGTTGATCATCAAGTGACATTAGTGTTGACCTATTTTTCTATTTGACAATAAATTATCCTTTGACCATGCCATAATAGATATTACAGAGTGCATCTACTGTACCAAGGCAGAAAGGTACTGCATTACAATGAGGTAGGCAAGTGGTGTAAATAAAATTGGAGAAAGGTGTGCCAGAATGTGATTACCTAAATTGCTTTAAATGATTGATACTAGGAAAAACCCCAGACACAATACTTAGAAGAATATGTCAACAATTATTGTAAACCACTGTTCTACATCAATTTCCCCTTATATGTTGCATTATATTGCATTCGTTTTACCTTAATGTAAATTTCCCCTTTCTTTTTTTTTAGAGTTCTTTAATGCATTTTATTTTTAAAACATTACAAGAGATAAAAAATTAATTTTACCACCTCTCTATTGTACTTTTAATCCCTAAGCAATTATACCCAATAAATTTACATTAAAAGGAGTATATTAATTTTTAGATATAGAATATATGAAGATCTCTTTTTTTAGCAGTGGTAATTTTGTTCACCTAAGCATTAATTATAGAACATAATGTATATCATTGGGAAAAAGTAACAGCTAAAAGGTGAAAGACTTTTTCTTCCTTAATAATAAAATATAAAATATTAAAAAGTGTAAAAACTTTAGTACCTCTCCTGTAAGAAAAAAGGAACTATTAAAAGGGACATGTTTACTTAGCATACTACTCTATAGAAAAAAGAAATGTTTCTCTTCCACAAATTTCAGTGTAAGAAAACTTATTCCATTGTGAATAACTTGTTTTAAATTATGAATAAGGAAAGTAGTGATACTTCATTTAATGTCTTGAAAAATTCTTAGAGGTTTTTTTTTTAATAATTGGCAAATTACACAATGCTCAGATTTTTTTAAACTTAGTTTATTTTTTGAGTGTGCTACTCCACAAACTAGAATCCCTGAATTACAATCTGAAGAAAAAATTCTATTCTTTAATCTCAAATGATTTGTAAATGTACCTTCCTTTATTTGTCTGTACTTCACTTCCTTCAAGCAGGCCCAGAGGCCCTGGCATTGAAAGAAATTAGCCTCATCTAAAACAAATCGGATCATAGCCAAGCTAGAGTATTCAAAATAAAAATAACCCTCACTGACATCTAGCACGTCGTGTGCTTTAGTATATTGATGCTCAGGGCCATCATGTGAAAAAGCTAATAAACATATTTCAAGCACATCAGTTCATTCCTCTGGGGTAAAAGATTATAAAAATCCTTCAAAAATATTACATCGAGTAAAACACTCTAACCAAATTTACTAATTTCTCACATATCTTTAGAGAAGTCTCAGTTTCTACAGAACTACTGCATAAGAGTAATCTGTTCGCTATGGAAACTGTGTTTCAAGCATTTTCCACAACTGATAATAATGATATGTAACATTGGTATAATGCATTTAACTTTTCAAAGTCCTTTTTGTATCTACTGATGTCATTTTAGTCTCCCAACAACCTTGCAAAGTTGGTAGGGCAAGCATTTTGTAAACCCTTTTTAAGGAGAAAAAAGGAAGGTAGAAGTCTCAAAGTGAGGATTACTATGTTATTTCCTTAAGGATCAACCACAATGTGATCAACCAATTAGAGGATAACAGGACTTAGGTTACATAGCTTCTAGGATCCCATCCAGTTTTAAATCTATTTTCCTATTATCTATGATCCTATATTAAGTCACATCCCATCCTCCTTGTAATCTATAACCATTGAATCTGTCTCTAACACAAGTATACTTACCACTACTTCTGTACAATCTCAACTTTCTCATTTCTGAGCCTACTACTGGTTCCACAGAGTTGCTATAACCTCACCCAAAACTGTATATTTAGAGTAGGAGCTGATTAGGTACCACTAGGGAAATCACCACCACAATACCCACTAGATAAAAAGATAAAAATTGGATTATTTAAATCAGGGTGAAACAACAAATCATAGACACAATTGAAAATTTCATCCAAAAGACAATAAGGAGAAAACTTACCAAAATTTATGGGATGCAGCCAAAGCAGTTCTTAAGGGAAGTTTTATATCTCTAGATGTTAACTTACATAAAATAGAGAAAGAAGATCAATGAATTGGGCATGCAGCTAAAAAAGCTAGGGGGAAAAAACAAATAAAAACCCCCCAAGTAAATACCAAATTTGAAATTCTGAAAATAAAAGGGGAAATTAATAAAAGTGAAAAAAACACTATTGAACTAATAAATCTAAAGTCTAGTTTTATGAAAAAAACAACAAAATAGGTAAACCTCTAGTTAATTTGATCAGAAAAAGGAAAGAAGAAAATCAAATTGTTAGTGTCAAAAATGAAAAGGATGAACTTTCTACCAATGAAGAGGAAATTGGAGCAATAATTAGGAACTATTTTGCCCAACTGTATGTCAATAAATATGATAATCTAAGTGAAATGGATGAATATTTTTAAAAATTATAGATTGCCTAGAGGAGGAAATAAATTACTTAAATAGTTTCATTTAAAATAAAAAGAAACTGAGCAAGCTATTAATCAACTCCTTAAGAAAAAATCTCCAGGGCCAGATGGATTTACATGTGAATTCTACCATACATTCAGAGAATAATTAATTTCAACATTATGCAAACTCTTTGGAAAAATGGGGAAAGAAAGAATCCTACTAAGTTCTTTTTATGGCACAGACATGGAGCTGATACCTAAACGAAGTAGGATCTAAACAGATAAAGAAAATTATAGACCAATTTCCGTAATGAATATTGATGCAAAATCTTAAATAAAATATTAGCAAAGAGATTACATCAAGTTATCCTCAGGATAATATACTATGACCAAGTAGGATTTATACCAGGAATGCAAGGCTGGTTCAATTTTAGCAAAATCATTAGCATAATTGACTATATCAATAACCAAACTAATAATAATCATATGATTATCTCAATAGATGTAAAAAAACCTGACAAAATCCAATACCAATTTTTATCAAAAATACCAGAGTATAGGAATAAATGTAGTTTTCACCAAAATGATCAATAGCCATCAGAAAGTATCAGATATAATGGGGATAAACTAGAACCATTCCCAATAAGATCAGGGGTGAAACAAGGTTGCCCACTATCACCACTACTATTCAATATTGTATTAGAAATGTTAGCTTTGGCAATAAGAGAAGAAAAAGAGATTAGAGGAATTAGAATAGGTAAAAAGGAAACTCAATTATCACTCTTTGCAGATGATATGATGGTAAAACTTAAAGAATTCTAGAGAACCAAATAAAAAACTGCTAGAAAGAATTCACAACTTTAGCAAAGTTGCAGAATACAAAATAAATTCACAAAACTCATTAGCATTTTTATATATTACTAACAATGTCCAGCAGCAAGAGATACAAAGAGAAATTCCACTTAAAATAACTGCTGATAATATAAAATATTTGGGAGTCTATCTGCCAAGAAAAGGCAAAACTATATTAACACAATTACAAACACTTTCCACAGAAATTCAGATTTAATTTCTTGGAAAAATATCAAGTGCTCATGGGTAGGCTGAGCAAATATAATAAAAATAACAATACTACCTAAATTAATCTACTTATTCAGTGCCATGCCAACCAAACTCCCAAGAAATTACTTCATAGAACTAAAAAGAAAATAATAAAATTAATCTTGAAGAACAAAAGGTCAAGAATTTCAAGGGAATTAATGAAACAAAATGCAAATGAAAGTGGCCTAATGAACCAAACCTAAAACTATATTATAAAGCAGTGATGATCAAAACCATTTGGTACTGGCTAAGAAATAGAGTGGTTCATCAGTGGAACAAGTTAGATTCATAGGACAAAATAGTTAATGACTATAATGATCTAGTGTTTGACAAATCCAAAGACCCCAGCTTTTTGGATAAGAATTTACTCTTAGTCAAAAACTGCTGGAAAAATTGGAAATTAGTATGGCACAAACTAGGCATTGACCTATACCCAAGAGTGATAATATAAGCAACAAACTATCTTTTGTTTAAAAGAATAGTTTACTTCTCAGATCTGTGGAGAAGAAAGGAATTTGTCACCAAAGAAGAACTTGACTGCATTATTGAATGAAAAATGATAATTTTGATTATATTAAGTTAAAAAGTTTTGTACAAACAAAACCAATGCAGACAAAATTAGAAGGGAAGCAATAAACTGGGGGGGGAGAGAAATTACCATTGAAGGGTTCTGATAAAGGCCTCATTTCTAAATATATAGAGACTTGACTCAAATTTATAAGAATTCAAGCTATTCTTCAATTGACAAATGGTCAAAGGATATGAATGGGCACTTTTCAGACAAAGAAATTAAAATCATTTCTAGTCATATGAAAAGTTTCTTTACATCATTATTGATCAGAGAAATGCAAATTAAGACAACACTGAGGTGCCACTGCACACCTCTCAGATGCACACATTATCTCAGGATGAGATAATGATGAATATTGGAGGAAGTGTGGGAAAACTGGGATACTAATATATTGTTGATAGAATAGTGAACTGATTCATTTGGGAGAGCAATTTGTAACTATGCACAAAGGACTATCAAGCTGTGAATACCCTTTGATTCAGCAGTGTTTCTACTGGATTTATATCCTAAAGAGATTGTAAAGGAGAAAAAAGGACCTATATATATATATAAAAAACTTTGTGGCAGCCATTTTGTAGTGGCAAGAAACTGGAAACCGAAGGGATGCCCATCATTTGGAGAATGGCTGAGCAAGTTATGGTATATGAAGTTAGGGAATATTATTGTTCTATAAGAAATGATCAGCAGAATGATTTTGGAGAGGCCTGGTGAGACTTACATGAACTGAGCATGAGAAGGAATTTAGCATGAAATGAGCAGAACCAGGATATCATTATACACGGCAATAGCAAGTTTATATGATGATCATTCTAATGGACATGGCTCTCTTCAACAATGAGATGATTCAGACCAGTTCCACTGGTCTTGTGATGAAGAAAGCCATCTACACCCAGAGAGACGATGTGGGGACTGAATGTGGATCACAACAGAGCATTTTCACTCTCTGTTGTTATTTGCTTGCATTTTGTTTTCTTTCTCAGTTTTTTTTTTCTTTTTGGATTTGATTTTTCTTGTACAACATATTTGTGGAAATATATATAGATGAACTGCACATGTTTAACATATGTTGGATTACTTGCTGACTGGGGGAGGAAGTGGGTAGAAGGCTAGAACACAGTTTTTTGTAGGGGTGAATGTCAAAAATTATCCACATATATATTTCAAATAAAAAGCTATAATTTGGGGGAAAAAAGAAAATATTAGAAGCAGGCTTTAGAAGTGGGTAAAGTTGTGGATAAAGAGTCAGAAGGCCTGATTAAAGTCCTTATGAGTTATGAGACCATAGATTTCCATGATAATGGCTGAATTGCTTGACTTTGGGTCCAATTCTCAGTAGGATGGATTTACGTAAAATAAACCACCTCTTTAAAAGTCACATATAGATTTTGGACTTCCTTCCAGGGGTGGAGCCATGGTGGCGGAGATCAGACAGGAGTCTCTGTAACCTCCTTTAACCTTCCCTCAAACCAACAACATATGAAGCCTCTAGACTGATTTTGAAGCAAAAAAATCCACAATATCTGGAGGACAACACAATTCTAGAAAAAGATACTCTGGAAGAACTTCAAAACAGGTCTGTTTTAATTGGGCAGGGGGGTGGTCTGCTGAACCCAGACTGCAGCACAGGGAGACCAGGGCAGGGAGCTGGAGCAGTGAGCTGGAACAGGAGTCAGAACAGGAGGGGAGCATTGTGCTTTTCACACACCTGGGAGTCTTCTGGGGGCCTCTTGGACCAATCTGTCCTGATTGTGGGCAGGTGGTTTGGAGGGTCTGCCTTTTGAGGGGGATAGATTGTGAACCACTGAACCCCTGATGAGCATCTGACCTAGCTGCCATTAGACAGCACCTTAAAGCAATCAATCAATCAACAGGACTGATCAGCACCAGAAATAATTCAATCAGCAGAACTGCCCAGTACCTGAAATAATTCAATCAGCAGAACTGCCCCAGGGTGAACTAAAGCAGAACTGCCCAGCACCTGACATAATTCAATCAGCAGAACTGCCCAGTTCCTGAAATAACTCAATCAGCAGAACTGTCCCAGGGCAAATTAAAGCAACTGTCTCACCTTTGCCTTAAACAGACCTCATACCTTTAAAAAAAAATGAATAAAAAACCAAAAAGAGCTCTCACCATAGACAACTTTTATGGAGAGAGGGAAAAACAGACCTCAAATCCTAAGGCCCCTAAAAGTAAAGCAACTCCAGAAAAAGCCCCAAAGAGAGACATAAATTGGTCTCCATGTCACAAGGCTTTCTTTGAAGATTGCATAAAAAATCTTAAAAGAGAGTTAGAAGAAACATGGGGAAATGAAATGAGATCACTGCAAAATAAAATAGAAAAAATGGAAAAAGAATGCAATGAACAAAAAAATGTAATTGGTCAATTGCAAAAGGACCTAAAAACAGTAACAGAAGAAAATAAGACATTAAAAATTAGAATTGAACAACTGGAAATGAATGACTCATCAAGACTTCAAGAATCAGTCAAACAAAAGCAAAAAAAAATGAAAAGAAAGAGAAAAACATGAAATATCTCCTAGGAAAAACAACTGACCTGGAAAATAGATCTAGGAGAGATAATCTAAGGATTATAGGGCTTCCTGAAAGCCATGATGAAAAAAAGAACCTAGACACTATCTTCCAGGAAATCATAAAAGAAAACTGCCCTGATATTTTAGACCCAGAAGGCAAAATACTTATTGAAACAATCCACCGATCACCTCCTGAAAGAAATCCAAAAATTAAGTCCCCCAGAAATATTTGGCTAAATTCCAGAACTATCATACCAAGGAAAAGATATTACGAGAAGCCAGAAAGAAACAATTTAAATATCGGGGAGCCACAATTGGGATCACACAGGACCTAGCAGCTTCTACTTTGAAGGATCGAAGGGCCTGGAATCAGATATTCCGAAGGGCAAAGGAACTTGGATTACAGCCAAGAATAAGTTATCCAGCTAGAATGAGCATTATCTTCCAGGGAAGAAGATGGTCATTCAATGATATAGGAGAATTTCACCTATTTCTACTGAAAAGACCAGAACTGAACAAAAAATTTGATCTACAAACACAGAACCCAAGAGAAACATAAAAAGGTAACAAGAAAAAAAAAACAAAAAACTCTTGAGAACTATATTTATGTTATAGATACTTATAGAATGAGGGTTGATTTTATGAATCTATTATTACATTATGATTATGATATGATTACTGTGATTTTATGATTATTATGATATGATTATTGTGATTTTATGATTATTATGATATGATAAACTGAAAAAGAAATTAGAGGTGGAAAAGGGATAACACTGGAAGAAGAGGAAAAGGAGGTAAAATAAGGGAAATTACATCACATGTAGAGGCAAAGAAAACCCATAATGATTGAGGGGAAAAAAGGGAGGGGAATGAGAAATGGGTTAATCTCCA
>JAJPUD010001509.1:88556-147814 GCA_023553655.1 Myrmecobius fasciatus | reverse complement strand
TGCATTCTTTTTCCATTTTTTCTATTTTATTTTGCAGTGATCTCATTTCATTTCCCCATGTTTCTTCTAACTCTCTTTTAAGATTTTTTATGCAATCTTCAAAGAAAGCCTTGTGACATGGAGACCAATTTATGTCTCTCTTTGGGGCTTTTTCTGGAGTTGCTTTACCTTTAGGGGCCTCAGGATTTGAGGTCTGTTCTTCCCTCTCTCCATAAAAGTTGTCTATGGTGAGAGCTCTTTTTGGTTTTTTATTCATTTTTTTTTTTAAAGGTGTGAGGTCTGTTTAGGGCAAAGGTGGGACAGCTGCTTTAATTTGCCCTGGGGCAGTTCTGCTGATTGAGTTATTTCAGGAACTGGGCAGTTCTGCTGATTGAATTATGTCAGGGGCTGGGCAGCTCCGCTGATTGAATTATTTGTGGTGCTTATCAGACCTGTTGTTTGATTGATTGCTTTAAGGTGCTGTGTAATGGCAGCTAGTTACGATGCTCATCAGGGGTTCAGTGGTTCACAATCTATCCCCCTCAAAAGGCAGACCCTCCAAACCACCTGCCCACAATCAGGACAAATTGTTCCAAGAGGCCCGCAGAAGACTCCCAGGTGTGTGAAAAGCACAACACTCCCACTCCTGTTCCGACTCCTGTTCCAGCTCCTTGCTCCAGCTCCCTGCCCCGATCTCCCTGTGCTGCAATCTGGGTTCAGTGGGCCACCCCCTGCCCCATTAAAACAGACCTGTTTTGAGGTTCTTCCAGAGTATCTTCTTCTAGAATCGTGTTGTTCTCCGGATATTGTGGATTTTTTTGCTTCAGAATCAGTCTAGAGGCTTCATATTTTGTTGGTTTGAGGGGAGGTTAGAGGAGGTTACAGAGAATCCAGTCTGATCTCTGCCACCATGGCTCCACCCCCGGAAGGCAATTTTATAATCTTTTGAGCACAATTTCAAATCACTAATTAATCAGTTTACAACTTTACCAACAATACATCAATGTCTTAATTTTCCCATCTGCTTTAACATTTGTAATCTTCCTTTTCTGTCATATTAAGGCATAATCAACTCATTTCTGTGTTCATATGTATTTGAGGAAAAAAAACTACATCTAAGAAAATAATTGCCATCCAGGTTATAAAAGAATTTTATACAAGTGAAGATATTCTCTAGAGAGGCTTATGTTTGAAAGTGACCTAATTCTAATTAGAGAATTTCCAAACATTACAGATTATATTAAATGAAATATATAATAACTGAAACACATGTGGGCCAACTATCTATACAGGAAAAACCACCTACTAATAAAACCTATTTTCTAGTCTGTAACATAGATGTATAGAAAAATCTATAGAAGCAGTCCATATACATATAACTAAGATAAATATATGTGCATATGTAGGCATCTAGGCTATACAATGGATAGAATATTAGACTGAGAATAAGGAAGACCTGAGTTGAAACCCTGCCTCAGCCACTTAATACATGTATGAACCTGGAAAAGTCACTTAAACTCTCTTGGCCTCAGTTTCCTCATTTATAAAATGGAGATAATAATACACATTTATAGAATGGGGATAATAATAGCACCTATCTCCTAGGGTTTTTGTAAAGAAAAAAATGAAATAACTTGTAAACTGTTTTGCGAACCTTAAAGTGATATATAAATACTATTAGCTATAATATACATACATATATGTATATATATTTGAAAACCCATCTCTATACATGTTAACACACACAGATAGAGAGATAGATAGATAGGAGAGAGAGAAAGAGAGAGATCTTAATAGTAAAAAATGGTCACTGAGCTGAGCCAAGAGAGAAATAGGAAGATGAGTGTCGGTTGGATTATCTTTGATAAAATGAGAGTTTTTAAAGTTTCTAAAGACTAAAGACTAAACTTCTCCCTGAGACAAAGTTCCAGTGTTTTAATACCAATGTGTAACTGGCAATGCAATAAGCCTAAGAGTCATAGAAATCTATGATATTTACTGAATTAGAGTTGAAAAATCACTTAATGAGCTATGGAGAGATACATGAAGTACATGAGCTGGCTAGAATACATTATGAACAAATAATTATCTAGGAGAAGCAACATAAAAGATAGGAAGAATAAGGTATAAAAAAAGACCCAAAAATAAAAAAGTGCTAATTATGATGCAAACACAAACATTAGATTGGAATGCCCCATACTTCATTTGTATCCTCAGGATTTCAGGACAACTTGAGTTTCCTTTCCATAAAAAATGATTTTGTGTCCAATTCAATAATCTAAGCAACAAATAGCAACTGAATACCTTATATGTAAGGCATCATTAACTTTTTTTTTTACACACAACAAAAATGTAAAAGCCAGCCATTCCTTCTGCTACTCTGGATATGTGATTTTATTAGCATTAGTATTCTTTCAAGTGATTCTGATTACAACCCAATGACTACTTTGGTTCTTGGTTTGAGCAGATAATTTCAAAGGCTGAAAATATTATCATTTTTTCATGATTAATATGTCCCATAATTTACTAGCAAAAGCTTTACATTTTGGCATGTCTTTTACTTTACTATTAAAAACTGAAAACAGGGTCCATTAGGTAAAATATATTGAACAGTGGTTTCTTAAAGAGTAGAGCATAGCCTATTGGGTTCCAAGAAGATGTACAAAGATTCTAGGATGGAAAAGTTTCTGATAGATTCTGAGGAGTTTGCATTTCTCAAACAGTTCAGAAAAAAAAAATATCAGTGAATCTTTTGCAAAAATGCTCTTTAGCAATATTGCATCTTTGGCAATTTATAGTTTGAGGCTGTTGTTTCTGTGTATGTTCATAAAAGACTCATTTATGATGTGGTTTTTAGCAAATATTCGCTTTCATTCTGGCCTTGGAGGTTAGGGAGGCACTGATTGATTAGGGTCCTGACAGCAGAGCTCATGGGCCATCTTGCTGCATTCATAATTGTTCTTTTGGTCTTCTATGCTTGCAACACATATACATTCAAAACATTCAACAGTCTTTGACACATTTGACTGTTATCTGGATGAAGTACCCATATTGGGCAATTTTTCATTATAGAGTATAAATGACACATATATGTTAACCTTGGGAGGTAGCTTCTATTTCAGGGTGAATAGGTTGTACTAATACTAATTATAATCCTGATACTAACTTTGCAACCAGGTACTATTACCTTAGAGTGGTCCTTAAAGCTTCCCCCTCTAAAGGAAGTAATGAATTCCTTTAATATATTTCAGTATGGCTTGATATATGCACAAGTCCTCAGGAACACATCTATTAAGTAAAGCAACGTACACTTGTGCTGACATTTTCTACAAATGAAAAGTTATTATGTAAACAGAATACCAGCACAGAACAAAATGAGAATCTTTGAATTCCTTAATAACAATAAATTTTTATTTTATTTTATCTCAAACAATTGAAGCTAGATAAATCACTAAATGAATTTATATATCACTGACTGAAGAAAGTGTAATCATCTTCATTTGGAGTATAAAAAGACTCCATTGTACCTCCATAAAATATATTTTTGCTATCATCTTCACAAATTTCTTCAAAAACACACAAACATGCAACCTGAAAAAATATAATGGACAAGCACTTCCAAATATCAATATAAATAAATGTATGTTCTTAAAAATAAGTAAAATATATTAAACTTTCAGAAGCTTGCTTTAAAATATATTGCATTATCACTTATAAATTCATTTTATAGAAATTAATATGTCTATTTCACCTTCTCATTTAGCTGATTCTAGAGAACTGCAAAAGAATCAATTTAATAAGAAATATTTAACAATCAAATCCAAGTATTATGATGTCAGCCAAGGAGTAAATGAGATGAATAAAAAGGGGTGAGTGAAAGTGAGAGATGATGAATGGTTAGTCTATGTCATCAACTGATAAATATGCAATGTCAAAAAAAGAAATCTATGAGACATCTTCCAGTGTATGCCTCATTCTTCCTCCTATTAGGGTAGATCCCTCTACAAAGAATTTAGATCTTCACAGAATGAGAAGGCATATTTAATTTATGATCTATACCACTGGATTGAATGTTAGAGATGAGATTGTAAATAAAATCAGGAAATATGGTGGCAAAGAGAGACTGATATTTTGATAAACCAGTTAAATGCTTTGGTTCCATGAAGTTCACCAATTGGAATTTGAACTTGAACTTCCTTTAATGGAATGCAAACCTAATAAATCTCTATCACACAATTTTTGTTTGTTTTTTTTAATAAAACCAACTCTTACTTTTATTCAACAATTTTCTCAGTTTTAATTTTATTAACCTCTCCTTTGAGTATCAGAATTTTTAATTTGGTATTCAATTGACAGTTTTTAATTTGTTCTTTTTCTAATTTTTTTAAATTGCATATACAGTTCATTAATCTCCTCTTTGTTTCTCTATTTTAATCATGTAACTATTTAGAGATATACAATTTCCTCTAAGAACTGCTTTAGCTGCATCCCATAGGTTTTGGGTATCTTGTTTCATTGCTGTCATTCTCTTGGATAAAGCTATTTATTGTTTATGTGATTAGTTATTTGAACCTCTCATTAGATTAATTTCCAATTGGTTTTTAATGTATCTTTCCCTTGTCTTTTATTGAATATAAGTTTTTCTTGCATTGGAGTCTTAAAAGGAAGCATTTACTATTCCTGCTTTTCTGCATTTGATTGTAAGGTTATATACTCTAATACAAGTATAATTTTTGTGTAAGTACTATGCACTGCTGAGAAAAAGGTATATTCCTTTCTCTTCCTATTCAGAGATTTAGCATATCTAAGTTTTCTAGGATACTATTAACCTTCCTAGTTTCTTTCTTGTTTATTTTGTGGTTAGATTTGTCTGATTCTGAGAGGGGAAAGTTGAGGTTCCCTCTAATATATCTTTGTTCTCTATTTCTTCCTATAACCAGACCAATATCTTTAAGAATTTGGATGCTTTAACACTTGGTGTACATACATTTAGTATCTTTACTACTTCATTGTTTATGGTATCCTTTAAACAAGATGTAGTTTCCTTCCTTATCTCTTTTAATCTAATCTACATTTACTTTTGTTTTACCAGAGATCAGAATTGCTACTCCTGTTTTGTTTTTTGTTTTTGTTTTTTGTTTCAGCTAAAGCATAATAAATTCTGCTCCAGCCTTTTACCTTTACATTGTATGTATCTGTTTCAAATGTGTTTCTTGTAAACAACATATTGTAGGATTCTGTTTTTTAATCCATTCTGCTATTTGCTTCTATTTTATGGGAGAGTTTAACCCATTCACATTCACAGTTATGATTACTAGCTCTGTATTTCCCTTTATCCTATTTTCTTCCCTCTGTATACTTTTGTTCTCTATTTCCACCCTGAACCCTCCTTAGTAGGGTTTTTAACTCATTTTGTCCTCTATCTGCCCTACCTTCTATCATCTCTCCTCCCTTCTTTTACCCCTTTCTCTAACATGTCTGCTTCCCCTTCTATCTAGCCGCTTACTGTTCTCTCCCCTTTCTCTTCCTACTCTTTTACAGAGGACGATAAATTTCTATATTCAACTGAATGATTAAAGTATTTACTCTTTGAGGCAAAACTGATGAGATAAAGCTTCAGACAATGTTCATTCCCTTCCCTCCTTTCCCTCTTCTGTGATAGGTCTCGTGTACTTCTTTGTGTGATCTATTTTGTCACAATATACCCAATTTTCCTCTTCTCCCAGTACAATCCTTTTCCACCCTTCAATAGTTTTTTTTCTTTGTTATCATGGCATCAGAGTCCATTTACAATCACACCCTCCTTTGATGTAATGCCCATTCTAAATGCCCCAATAACAGATACAGTACCCAAGAGTTACAGATATAATTTTTCCATCTTGGGATGTAAATAGTTTAGCCTTTAAATAATATATATTTTTTTCCTATTTATCTTCCTATGTTTCTCTTGAGTCCTGTGTTTGAAGATTAAATTCTCTGTTTAGTTTTGGGTTTTTTTTTTCAATATAAACATTTAAAAGTCTCTTACTTCATAAAAAATTCACCACCTCCCCTGACAGATGATGTTCAGTCTCTCTGAGTAGTTAATTCTTGGTTGTAACTCCAGGTCTTTTGCTTTCCAGAATATGATATTCCAAGTCCTCTGACACTGCCAGATTCTGGGTAATCCTGATTGTTGTTTCTGATATTTGAATTGTTTTGTCTGGTAGCTTGCAGTACTTTTTCCCCTGAGATTGTAGTTTTGGAGTTTCACAACAATGTTCCTTGGGATTTTTCTTGTGGGGACCTATTTCTGAAGGTGATTGATGGATTATTTCAATGACTATTTCTTCCTCTGTTTCTAGTATAACAGAGCACTTAAGGAAAACTAATGATCTCTTGAAGAATACTGTCCAGGCTCTTTTTTTTTTTCCAGTCATGGCCTTTAGGTGGAACAACAATTTTTAAATTGTGTCTTGTAGTTTTATTTTCCAGGTTAGCTGTTTTTCCAATAAGGTATTTTACATTTTCTTCCATTTTTCATTCTTTTTAGCTTGTTTGACTGATTCTTGATGTCTCATATAGTCATTACCTTCCATTTGCCCTATCTAGTTTTTAATGTATGATTTTCTTCAGTTAGCATTTTTATCTTTTTTTTCCATTTGATTAATTCTACTTTTCATGTTATTATTTTCTTCAGTGGAATTTTTTTTTTGTTTTTTTGTTTTTTGCATTTGGCCAATTGTGTTTAAGGAAAGGCTTTCTTTTTCCAAGCTATTGACTCTCTTTTACACACCTCTCTTGTCTTTTAAAATCTTTTATGACTACTTACAACAAGCTTCTTTGAGCTTGAGACAAATTCACTTTTTGAGATTTCTTCTGTGGATATTTTGTCCTCATCTGAATTGGTGTTTTGATTTTCCCTCTCACCATAGTAGTTTTCTATTTTTAAGGTTTTTTCTCTGTTTCTTGCCCATTTTTTCACTTACTCTTTTTTTTTCTCTTAACTTTTATGGTAGAACTCTGCTCCTGGAGTAAAGCTGGTGCTATCCCATGCTTCATTTCCAGCTCTAAAACTTGACTTTGATCACAGGGGCCCTTGTGCTTGGTGTTTTGCTCACAGCAGGGGAGAACTTTACCTGCTTTTCCCAGGAAACAACCTGGTTTCTCAGATTTGCTTTCTGGGCTGGGACTGAAGGCTGCCTTAGTGGTGTACTCCTGAGCCAGGACTGAAGGTTTCAATTGATAATCTGCTATGTTTAAGGCCATCTCATTTGCTTTACCAGACTTTCTGGGCTGGGCTGGATACTCCAATCATCTCAGTGGAACTGACCTATTTTGTAGTCCTTCTAATCTGTCTTGAGCTGAAGATTGGTTTCATTTTGAGTCTTGATTTCATGTGGTTTTTGAGGGAAACAGAGAGCTTGAGCAGCTTCCTGGCTTTACTCAGCCAGGAGTCTAAATATCTCTTAATCTCTCTGTCTTTTTGCCCAACAATCTCTAGGTCTCCGTTACTGTCCCTTTCTTCCCAAAAGAACACAAGTTTGAGATAAGATATCCAGTTGATAGCATAGAGACATCATGAGAGCAAACTCACTCATAAGAGATTTTGTACCAAAGAGGAGAACACTGAAGCCAAACATGGACACAAATGGTTACAGGAGAAAAGGACACAAATAAAAAAGTAATTTCAAGGAGTGAGAACTCATAAGCCTAAAAAAACCACTTCTGATTATGGACTTCACAAAGACACTGAAATCTTGAACCTCAAAAAAAATGTCAGGAAAAAGAAATTTAGGAGGGCTCTATGAAGAGAGAAAATAAATTCCAGTAACCAGGAATTGTGAGGTGTCCTTTTGTCATTCATGTTCTCTATGTATATGACTCATTTTCATTTCTTTGCATTTTAAATTTCAGTTCATTATCCCAAGAGACTTTATGTATGTAAGTACCCTCATTTTAGGGGGATTTATATGGCAGCTAAGTGGTGCAATGGATGGAGTGCCAAGCCTAGAATCAGGGAAATCTGAGTTCAAATCTGGCCTCAAACATTTATTAGCTTTATGATGTTGGGCAAGTCACTTAACCCTTTTTACTTCAATGTCCTCAACCATAAACTGAGCTGGAGAAGAAAATGGAAAGCCACTTTAGTATCTTTAACAAGAAAACTCCAATAGGCTCATGAAGAGTCAGACATAACTGAACAAAAGTTTGTTAACTACTGTTTTTGCTATAACTTCTCAGTAAGGCTTTTAAAAAGTGCTAATTCAGGCTGATTATCAATGGAAAGTACACTCCTCAGGGCTCCTAAGTGATAATAATAGAATAAAAATACCTCAGGGTTTCCTATAGCCAGAACACTGAAAGTAGCATTCAGTTGTTCTCTGAGAACACAGCTAAACCTATAACTTTGAGTAGGAGTGGGAGAAGGAATCCATGAGGGGATTTGTATAGTGTATCAAAGCTATGGTAGGAAAAAACAAACAACAAAAGATATTTAAAGAAAACAACATTTATATAATTCCATGTTTAATATACATATTTGGAACTTTTAAAAGCATAATAAATCTGCAGAGCATTCTTAAAATAATAAAAGAACAACTATGCAATATTAGTAAAATAGATGACTCCTTACCCTAAAGCAACTATAAAAAGATTACTACTTCCTCACAGAAAAGAAATTAATTGATAGATATTCTTAGAGAATGTGATAAACAATTTATGGACCTAAAAATGTTTTTGAGACAAAAATATGTTATTTTACTGAGCAATAGTAAAGGCTCATTGATAATAAGACATACTATTATACCTGTCAAACATAATCCAAAGTATTTTAACTCCAAATGGAGTCTATAAAATAGTTAAGATGCAAGAAGAAAATCAAAATACCATCCATGAGGAACAATACCACAAAATAAAAACAAAAACAATATTAACAAATAAGCCTTGAATAAATCACTAAATAGCGTGGGGGTTTTGTGGGAACAGGGTTTTTAATGGCAATTTAGAACCAGGTCATTGCCACCAAAAATTACATAAGAGTTACTCTTAAGCAACTTGGACTTTACAGTAGAAACTGCAATGTATCACAGAAAGCTTTAAAAATGTAACATGTGGGGGGGCAGCTAGGTGGCGCAGTAGATAGAGCACCAGCCCTGAAGTCAGGAGGACCGGAGTTCAAATCTGGTCTCAGACACTTAACATTCCCTAGCTGTGTGACCCTGGGCAAGTCACTTAACCCCAATTGCCTCAGCAAAAAGCAAAAAAAAAAAAAAAAAATGTAACATGTGGTACATGTGCCAAATACCTAGTGAAGTATAATCTAGTGCCTATAGTTATATATCAGAAAGTGATTATCTGTCAGTCTGAAAGTCAGAAATAAAAAACCCATACTGTAAGTACAAATATCAATATATTCTTAAGAACTAGAGCTATAAACTGTACTATAAAGGAACCATTACTACAGAATTACTACAGAATTGATCTCAAAGTCCTAACTAGTATTAACTCACAAAAACTTAAGCAAAGCATTTTTCTTACATATTTCCATACCAAATATCCACAAGCTATCATCTATATGGAATGAAAAGTTTTTTTAATGTAAAGATTTTAGAGAAGAAATTAAAAATAGATGATGACATCATAAAATGCACACCTCCCTAAAAGTCCATGTATTAAATTATATCGCAGATGCTTTCAAGTGATCCTGTAGAGGTTGACCTTATCAAATAAACAAAACTTTAGTGCTTACTAATAACATGGAAATAAATAGATATGTAATACACACACATCTATCTTTATATATATATATATGTGTGTGTGTGTGTGTGTGTGTGTGTGTGTATAAACATACATACATACAAACAAAATATAAGAGATATAACCTTAGAGAGGAAGACTGAATTAGCTCTAGGTAGTCCAAATTAGTGTATATAAGGGGCTGTGATCTGTATCTTGAAACAAGCAAAAGAAAAGTTTATACACCTAGCATGTCAGGTTATCTTGTCCCAATATCATTTCTACCTGAATTTTATTTTATTTTAAGCTGAATTTTATTCATAAAAAGGTGAATTCACATTTATTTAGGGCCTTATAATTATGATACTTTACCCTTTACATAATCTGATTTGACCTTCTAACATGTAGCAGGCAATGTATATCATGCAGGTACCCAGCCTGAACTGTCCCTGACAGCTTGAAATAATACAGAGAAACAACAATAAGACTAACCCAATCTTCTTTGTAGAAGTGCACAAGTCTCCACCAAACATGATGTCAAAAGTCAGAAAGTAGATAAGAAGAATGACCAAATAAAAAAATAAATAATGCCATCATAAAAGACTATTGTGGTGACAAGGATAATCAAGACAAATCAAGAAGAAAATAAAGACTCAAATATCTATATATACTATAATCTGAAAGAAAAAAATAGAGCTTGGGCATAAATCCAACTAGAATTACTGAAAGAGATGGAACAAAAGATTTTTTAAAGAGTAAAAATGGTTTTATGAATGAAATCAGAATACTACATGGGAAAGGAAAAATAAATGAGACATAGAAGAAAAAATTTTAAAAAGGAATTAAAAACTTGACACAATAAGTACAGTTTCTTGCCCAGAAAATATGAAATGATTAGAAATGGAAAATAAAGTCTTTTTAGTACAACCAAAAATATTAAAATAAAGAAGCAAGTTGAAAAAATAGAAGAAAATATAAAGGGTCTCTTAGTAAAAACAATTGACCTACAAATGATTGAGTAAAAGAAACTTAAGAATAATTCAACAACCTGAGAATAACAACAAAAAATATCCCTTATATTTTCAGAAATTCTAAAATAAAACTGTGCAGGAAAATTAGAACCATAGAGTAAAATGGAAATAGTAAGAATTCACTAGTCATAATCTGAAAGAAATTCCAAAATGAAAACTCCCAGAAATATCATTGCCAAAGTTTCCAGTTTTGCACTTAAAGCAGAACAAATGCTATAATTAGTGAAGTACAAAAGAGGCACAATAAGGATCAAAATTGAGTTTTTATCACTAGAAAGGAGTAGAGAACTTTGTAATACAACATTCCATAAAACAAATGTTATAGGCTTGTGATCAATAATATCTTATCACAACAAATAAATGTAAGTATATGGGGGTTGAAGTGGGCAGGTGGGAATTGACCTCTAATAAAATGGGGGCACTTTCAAGCATTTCTGATGAAACGACCAGAGATGCTTAGACTTTTGAAGTTCAAAAAAAGAAAGGCTAAGAAAAATGTAAAAGTGTAAGCATGAATGAAGAATCAAAAAGGTTTTAACAATGATAAAATTCTTACATCCTAATAAGGGGAGGTGATACAATATTTGATTAAAGAAAAAAAAATAACTTTATCATCATCAGGAATCACAGAAGAAATCTAATTGAATAAGATTTTCTTACATTTTGATGATCTAAAGAAAAAGAAGGAAAACAGAAAACATAGGAACTAGAAAAGTATGGAAATAAAAGGGAGGATAGAAAAAATTTCTCACACAAATTGAAATCTATAAAAACATGGAGGAAGAAGGGAGAGGAATTACTAATAATTGATCAGATACTTTTATCTGAACTGGTCAAAGCACAGAAGCATACACATACACACACACACATACACATGATACAAAAATACATTTTGCTTAATAAGGAAAGAGGAGAAAAGGGGAGAAGAAAGAAAGGGAGATTAGAAGGAAGGTAAATTAAGGGAGGAATCAGTCATACACCAAACATACTCTAAGGAAGCACACAAATATGAATGATTCATTCTAAGAGGGCACAGAATTGGAATTGGAGGATTGCTCCTAAAATGGGAAATGGCTGAGCATGTTGTGATATATAAATATGATATAGTATTATTGTCCTATGAGAAATTAAATATTTTGTTTGTTTGTTTTCAGAAAAGCCTGGGAATATTTTAGTATGAACTAAAAGTTAACAGAATTAAGAGAAAGATTTATTAAATTACAATAATATAAAATTGTTAAAAAGTGTTTTTCAATCTAACACATCCTAAAATATTATACATCCTTTTTAGCCTTATCTTTTTTTGCTGAAAAATATATTTCTAAATGAACTATTTTGTCCAAATCCATATTTTGCCATGGAAGTGTAGTGGTGAAGTTTAAACAATGATAAATACTTTTAAATTTAAATTTTTCTTTTCTCTTCATGGGTACTACTATAGGCCAATGAAAACAAATCAGCCAGAGGAGTCAAAGGGGTTGGGGAAAATATCCATTTAATTTTGTTTTCCAGGTTAGTTGAAATCTCCAGTCAGAAACATGAGGATTCCTAGGGTGGCAAGGGTAAGGGAAGGTAGGTAGGATGAAAGTCCACTTAACCCACACAGGAACAGGGCTCCCCTAAACAGAAGCAACACCACAACAAGCAGTATTAGAGCTAGAAAAGGCACCTTCCTAAGGTCTCCTGCCTATGGAGTAGCTAAGTCCTGAAGACCCCTTATTTTTCATCTTACATCAGAGACTGTGATAAGTGGTAGACTGGTAGCTTTTTGAAAACAGAGAAATAAAGCAGTAGGCTTGGCAGAAATTATTGAAGGAATTAAACATTCTCACTGATATGGGGAAATCAACTCTAGTAGACTTCAGATGTCTAGGTTCCAGATACTGGACAATCCCCTCAGTGACAGAGGGACACTGGTATGTAGACATGCATATAGTAACCCTATATGCACATCTATCCATGAATTTGCTTCATTTAGCAATGATCTTACCATCATTATTCATTTTCTTTCTTCTACAAATCATTAATTCAATTAAATAGCTATCACTGCTCTCTGAAGAGAGTGTACATTCAGAGTATAATCAAGTGTTCAATGCTATTAAGAATATTCACTATTTATGAAGGCTAGAAATATTTGCACATGTATGGACTGATCTAATAGAAAGAGGTATTAGGATCTTAGGGAAGGTACAGTTGGAACATGTAGTAAAGGAAAATTCATGTCACCAAACAAAAGCATCTTGGAGAGGGATTGGAGTCAGTTTGCTTTCACAATGTATTGTCCTTGACATGGCATCATCATATTTGATATAGTGTTTCATTTTAGGTGGGTCTCAAATTATGCCTCCTATAATGGAGTAGGAGAAAAGATCTTTTTAATCTATTAAAATGATATCCACTTGCTTTATCCCTTCATACAACCAAATCAAGGGCATATTTTCTTGGGATGTCTCACCTACTGAATCATCTTTTTATATTTTTTTTAGTAAGAATAAACTATTTCTTTTTCAGAATAAAATTAAAATAAAACTGAGACTTTGTAGTTAAGATTTAATCTGTTCATCCTTGTTTTTCTGGGTGAACAAATTATTTGTTATTGAAAAATGTTATGTAAGCTCACATAATGGTGCTAATGTTGATAACACTAACATTTGGAAGAAAAGAAAGAGCTAACCTTGGAGTCTGGGAGTCAAGGCTTCAATTCCTGCTTCTGAAATACATTAGCTATGGAGCTCTAGACAAGGAAATTAATTTCAGTGGTTTAGGTAGGTCTCTAATATTCTAAATTCAGAGAAGTAACAACTGATAAAATGAGGAACTTTCCTCAGTTTCTTTAGTTCCCAAAGGTCTGGACTTTATTCTTATCCCTTAATGTTCAGTGAAATAGTTGATGGAAAGTTACAAAGAACTACATTAACTTTTCGCTTTTTTTTAACTTTTCACCATTTTCATAATAGTTTTAACCAGGTTACATAGCATCTGATTTCCCCAGTAACTTTTTAAGACTTCAAATTATAGATGTCTACTATTTCTCTAAAGGAGTTGCTACAACTGTAGTTTTTTATACAAATGAAATCATAGACAAGTTTTTAGTCCCTTTAGCTCAAATAAAATATTGTGTATTTATTTAGGTGAGAATTTTATTTTAACTTGGTTCTTGACAATTTACATTATTGGAAAATTTTAATTTGGGGGACAGATTGTTTTTTCCTTTTGACTTACAATTCTTAAGTCTTCCCAGTAAAAGGACAATAATAGTATACAAACTTCAAGACTGCCTCTTGATCAACTAATTGAATAAAAAACTAGAAATATGGAGACCACAAGTATTATTGCTGTTAAACAAAAGAAGAAACTGAGGATCAGTGAGATTAAGTAATTTGCTCAGGGTTCCATAGTATGACCCTGAGGACCATTTTAAACCTTCATATCTAGAATTTTTTTCATTATGCTCCATTGGTTCTCAATTAATAACAATCTTTCATATTGATAAAAATTATAAAACATTTATCAGAAAATATATTCAGATTTAAATTAGCTGTTTTAATAGCAGTGGTAATATCTAACATTTATAAAGTAAAATTTGCTTACAACTCATCATCTGAAACCTCCAAATGAAAACTCCCAGAAATATCATTGCTAAAGTTTATAGTTTTAAGCTTAAAGTAGAATAAATGCTACAAATTATGAAATTTTAAAACCCCAAAGCTTTAAAAGATCTGTAATGATAAATATTCAATTGACAAAACGATAATCCTCATGAAACTATGATAGTGCTTGTATCCTTCTTGAGTAACCAGATTACTGAATAGGGAAGTTGGGTAATTCTCCGAGCCCAATTTTCTTCTGTAAAAAGATGAATGTTATTGCCTCTCAGATCTTTTCTCTGCGTATTTAAAATTTTATAGAAAAATCTATACATGTATCAAGGGCTTGCTTAATAAGAGTTTTAATAAGGAACATTCAAACTTATGCAAGTAATATCCCATGGTAAACCACATCTTTGGTATACAATTGATTGAAAAGGGAAAAATTATAAGATTCTTTGATGCCTAATTTTTGTTGATTATAAAACATCTCTTTACAAATGATTTTGAGATATATTTGCTCATTTGCTCTGCCCTAACTGCTTTCTTGATCTGCATTTCCAGAAACATTTTAAACTCAATAGGTTGAAAACTGAACTTACCATTATCTGCTTTTCTTCTTATGTTCCTTATTACTATCAATGGGGCATCCCATTTATAGCTTCACAATCTAGATGTCATCCTCAACTATTCACTTTTTCATCCCCATTATCTAAAATTCTTTTTTTTTAATTCCTGGTATTCCTATCTTAGTTATTTCTCCTACTTATGCCCCACTATACTCCTCTGATACTGTTACCAAACTGATAGTAACTGTGGTATAAGTTCTTATTATCTCATTATCATATATCTAAATTTCAGAAATAGCCTTCAGGGGGATCTCCTTTCCTAAAATTTCTCCTTACTTGAGTCCATCCACTACTTAGTTGTCTACTTAATCTTATTAAAGTACACATCTGGGTATACACACACACACACATACACACACACACACACACACACATTCCTTTATTGAATATAGTCCAGTCATCTTTTCTGGTTTTTCAAGGCCTTCATAACCTTCCTATTTCCTACCTTTCCAGTTTTCTTACAACTTATTCTCCTTCATACACTCTGTGATACACTGGCTTTCCAGCTTTTTCCTTAAATAATAACATTCTCTCTTTTGAGTTTGGAGATTTTCACTGCCTGTACTCCATGCCTGTAACTTTCCCTCCCTACTTTCTGGCTTCCTTCAAGTTCCAGCTAAAAAAAATTCTGTAAGAAGTTTTCCTATTCCTCTTTAATTTCAGTGCAATCATCTGAAACTAAGTTACACAGGATACAGTTTCCCAAAAGTCTTAGTTCAATTCTAACAACTAAAGCTTAAAACTGGACTAAGACAAATCTTGCTTGTATAGTTATTCTCAAAGTATCTCCATTTTAGATCTTAAACTCCTTAAGAGCAAGGATTTTTTTTGGGGGGGAAGATCTTTTTTATCTGCAGCACTAAGCAAATAGGCCCATAATAGTGATAGAAGCAAAAGCAGTGATGGTGGTAGTGATGATAATGATGATGATAACTGAGGTTGATTAGCCACTTTAAACACTTTATAAATAATATTTTATTTTATAATCAAAACAATCCTAGTAAGTAGGTACCATACTTTCCCCTTCAGATTAAGAAAGTGAAGAAAACTGAAGGTATGACTTGCTCAGATCAAGAAATGCGGATCAAAAAAGTTAGGGCAGCAAATGAGCAAATATATCTCAAATGTTCTTAAACATCTGAGGATGGACTAATCAAGTTATACTATATACAGGCAGAATATTCTATTCAATTTGCCAGCTAAATGTTTCATCGCAAGTATTTAATTAATGTGTGTTCACTTGTTAATTCTAAGGTACCTTCTACCTTTAGTGATTCTATTGAGATAGCATAGAAGTGCTGTTACCTGCTTAAGTGAAAGGCACATTCATGCCAGTAAAATAATGGACTCAAATAACTAAGTGTAATTTATTCTCATTTCAACAAATATGAATATCATTGCTTCATTGATGTTTTCCCTTTCCATGTATTTAATGGTAATTTGGAGACATATGATTCAGTGGTAAATACTGTATATAAAATATTTATGGCTAAAGTTAACTTAAAATGCATATTTCTTCAACAATCTGCTTTTAGGAGAAGAATGCATAAGGTTCAGAATTTTTCATTATGTTTCCTAGGCTGTACATTATATAGTCTTTTGTTAGGAAAATATAATTGTTTTTCACATAGTGTTATCAAATGAATACCAAAAGAGGCAGCTCAGCTCTCACCATTACTCTTGTCTACATGAGAGAATCCCCATGAAATTCACTGTTGAGGAAAGAAGGATGTCTGCCCTTGATTGATTATCCTATTTGCAAACATTTTTCCATCACAAAGTGATGTAGTCCTGAGGTAGTCAGGGATGCTGAAGATATGCTCTTGAGAAAAGACTAATTTGAAAATACCACCAGATTTACCCTCTCCATCTTCTGACCTATATAAATCTTTCAAAAATGCCAAAAAAAGGTTAAAAAATCAGAGACCTATACATTTACAACTGATTTTGAAAAGTTATTAAATAGGTTTTTAAAACTACAAATAACTTACATGTATTTATATATATATATGTATAAAACATCTCCATCTGCATATATGTGTGTGTTTGTACATTCATATTACACACATATATATATATATAGGTACACATTTATATTCACATGCTTAGATCTCCAAAGATTTTTTATAACATTTGTTTTCATCATAACAGATGATTAATATCCCAGTACAATGTGTAGAAGATATACAAATAGCACCAAATAGAAAAGATAGCTGTGAGTTGAATTAGATCAAGTAAACATTTCATAATTGTGAGGGTGTTAAGGGTTTGATTCACAAGTTTCCTGAAGAAGAAGATATAAAAAATGTGGATATTACAGAAAGGAGGCCACCAAGAAAACATCAATAATTACAGACTTTTATGCCCCTTTGCTTATCTATATAAAATTTTTATAACAATCATCCACATATGTGTTAAAAGCATACCTGATAAAAGTATTAATAAGGAATAGGAAAATTTAGCAAGTGATATTTCATTCCTGACTACCTCTTTGGCAACATACAATTGAGTGAAAAATGAAAAGATTAAGATTCTCCAGTGCTTACTGTTTTTTAATATAAAGCAAAAATTGATTTGATAAAGTATTACCTTGAAGTTTTTCTTTCAAGTTATTTCCCAATACATACATCAAAAATCATTCAATTCTTGGGGGGGGGGGAACACACAACAGCATTGAAACACATATGAACTCATTCAAAGTTAAATGAGCAAAAAAACCCAAAACCAAGCTGCAAAAGAAAATGAACAAACAATATACACAACAACAGAGTAAATGTAAAGAGCAACAGGGAAAAACCTGAAAATGAATGGTGCAAAATCACAAAGAACAAGCATAGCTCTAAAGCAAAGAGATTTAAAAAAAAGTACCTTACCATACCCTTATAGAGGTGTAAAGTTCTCAAGTTTTCAGATTTTAAAAAATATTGATTGATTTTTTTTTATCATTTTGCCTCTTTTTCCAGTCCCCTTGAGTGTTACTAACTTACCTCTATACATGATTTCCAGTTTGTTCTTTATTTAGCTTAAATAAATCAGATTATTAAAGGCATATGGAGTTCCCAAATAAAGATAGGCTAGTCCCTATATGACATAAATATAATCTTAGGCAGAGAAATGTCAATTCTAGGCCCATAAATAAGGTCAGTTTGAGACTAAATAGAGATGTGAGGCAGTGAGGTTGGACTAATAACTTGTACACTTAGAAAACTAGGAACATGCAAAGATAGACCACCAAAAACTAAGAATATGAGAGATTACAGGAAAAAGCACTGAGGAACTCTGACCAACTGATGGATCAGTAGGCTCCAGTTCAGTTGTAGTTTTAACTGTATTCATTTCTTCTGATGCTATCAATAATCAGTCCATCATCCATAAGAAGTTATAAAGCATCTATTCCTTGTAGGACTTTGTACAATGGATTGTTGATACAAAGACAAAAACTACTCCTTTAGCTCTTTCCTTCAAATAGTCTATATGCTATCAAAGAAATGAAATGTACCTATAAGTAAATTAAATCTACATACAGTAGAAACAATGAAATTTTGATTATGGTGCCTCATGTAAAAGACTATAATTAACTTGTATGGATCTCAATCTACTAGATTCATTCTTTCTTTTTATAGCTATTTGCTGATAGTATTAATGAATTTTTCATTCTTCCAATTTTATTAGTGCTTTCTTCATATAAATTTTAAAAAATTTTAGTGGAAAATTAGATTTTATAAATATGGTTTAATATTTGTTAATCTTTAGTATCTAACTATAACAGTTATTTTATAGTAGTTCAGAATATTACTAGTTCCTGTCGGGAATAAAATTTCTAGTATTATAGTCAAAGAAATATATTCAAAAGTGATCAACTCAATTCAGTAAACATTTATTAAGAACTTACTGTGTGCAAAGCACTGGTCTCAATTGTGGTTCACTTGACCTTGCAATGAGGTCAATTGTATCTATTTTAATTTTATTTTAAATTTTATTAAAGCTTTTTATTTACAAAACATATGCATGGGTAATTTTTTAACACTGAAACTTGCAAAACCTTCTGTTCCAAAATTTCTCCTTCTTCCCCCCCATCCCCTTCCCTAGATAGCAGATAGTCTAATACATGTTAAATATGTTAAAATATATGTTAAATCCAATATATATACATATTTATACAGTTATCTTTGCTTCCATTTTTAAAAATAAAATAAGACTACAGATTTTCAATAATCACTATAACTAATGGCATGAGCCTCAACCCTATATGAATCTAAGGCTTAACATGAATTTTGTTGGCCTGCATGAATTATGCTGAAAAATGCCCTCAAGCATTCCATCATTTTGCATAAGTCAGTTCATAATTATTGTTAATATCTACTATACATTTTATTAGTTTACCATGAATATAAAATAAATCATTATCTCTACATACATGAACAAATGAGATAAATTTATCAATATAGCAATGTTCTAGGGAAAGGTATCAATCAGAAGAGAGGATGCAAAGAAGAAAGATACAGGAAAGGGAGAAAGTAGAAAGAGGAGAAAATATACACATGTATACATACATATATGCATATGTGTATTATATATGTATAAGTTTCTGTGTGTATTTTGGAGGAATATTTGACAGATTTATGAGGAAAATATTTCTACTCATTGAGTTTATAATCATGTGGATGTTCATGCATTTTATGTTGTACAGATTACGTCCTAGGTTTATTCAACAAGAGAAAAGTATCATTCACACAGTTGTTACAAAATAAAACCTGTTTTTTTTTATTAAAACTTTTTATTTGCAAAACATATGTATGGGTAATTCTTCAACATTGACCCTTACAAAGCTTTCTGTTACAAATTTTCCTCCCTAGTCCCCACCCTTCACCTAGATGGCAGGAAATCCTCTACACATTAATTATGTTAAAATATCAAACCTGTTTGTAATAAGAATGATATGAATACACACTGAGTACATGATTTATCAAGCAGTGAATAAGAAAAATTAATAAAAAACAGCATTTAACTAAAATTAATTCTTTTTCCCTTTCACTTAAATATATACATTTTCTTAATATGTTTGCCTGTAAAATTTCCTGAATTTTAATGACTATTGATTGATCAAGCTAGGTAGTTTTTGAAGGTTTGAATGGCTGTGATATTTTCTTAAAATAAGAGAATAATGAAGTTTGCCTTATGGTACCAGGCAATGGTGTTTCACCATTATTGTGATCCTCACAAAAGCACTGAGAGACTGGTTCTATTATTATTCCCATTCTACAGATGAGAAAATGAAGGCAAAGTAACTTGCCCAGGATCATACAACTAGTAAGTATTTGAGTCTAGATGTGAACTCAAATCTTTTAATTCCAGACCCCATTGTCTATCCACTATACCCCCTAGTTACTGAGTTTTTATTCTGATTCTTAATTTTTCTACTGCCATCCCCCAAAATTATCATGTACATGTTTTTACATATGCCATTATGTTTATATACTGCCTAACCTACTATAAGTTCCTTGAAGATTTGAATCTCTAATGCCTACTAAGAAGCATAAATTAGACACTTACTAAATGCTTGTTGATTAATATGTTATAATATGTGAATCAAGAATATATGGATTCAACTAGTTTAGGGAATATATATATATATATAATTTCAAGTTGCAGGGAAAGAGAATTAGTTTTTAGTTAAATGTTAATTTTGTTCATTTTTCTTATTCACTGCTTGATAAATCATGTACTTAGTGTGTATTCATATCATCCTTATTAAAAATAGGTTGTATTTTGCAAAAATTGTGCAAATGACACTTTGCTGGTGCTGAGTAAATAAAAACTTAGGACATAATCTGTACTCATCAAGTTTGTAACCATATGCATGTTCATGCATTTTATGATGTAAGATGGCAAGTCCTAAGTGCCAAATTAATATGTAATTAACTTCTACTGGAGACAAATACGCATATTATAGTCCCATTCCCCAGAAATGTCAATCCTTCTAGTTGAGAAACATTGAAAGAATGTCTGAAAGTTATACTACAAAAAAAGAATAAAATAGAAGGGAAATAAATTAGAGGAAAAACAAAAGTATGTAGCAATGGCAAATAATTAATTCCATGAATTCTTTATTTTATTCTCCTTCATTTTGCTTTGTTTCAGTGTTGTTGGCAGTAATTGTATAAGGGGTTAATAATAATAAAAAGGTCTTTATCATGAGAAAGAACTGGAGATATTTACTCTAAAGAAGATAAAATTTAGGGATGCTGCTTTTGGGAGGAAATCACTTTTTTTTCCAGTCATTTGAAAGGATAATCATTTGCAAGGAGGATGAGACCAGTTTTATTTGGCACCAAAGAAAAGAACTATGAACCTGCAGAAAAAAAAATTTAAAAGACATTTAAGTTTGTTGCAAAGAAAAGAAAAAACCTACTGTTTCCTAGAAGACAGGACTAAGCAAAAATAGAATAGTCTTGCTAGGAAGATAAGGGGTTGCTTTCACTGGAGTTTAGAGGGCAGAAGTTAGGCAATGAAGGAAAGAGATTGAATGAGAGAAAAAGAAAGAGGGAACTATTTAGAAGAAAGTAGAAAATAAAAATTACCAGTTTCATTGGCATGTGGGCAAAATATAACAAAAATTACAAAACACATTAAATGACTGCAAGATTTCATGGCATAATTGTTCTGAACTTGCAGTACCTCAGGGTTTTCTCCTTAATCACTGAAATCTACACACTATAACCAGGTATAATAGATTACAAATCTTCTGACAGCTTCTCTATTGGGAAATAGACTGAAATATTTGATTAAAATTTCCTAACCATTTAGGAAAGCACAAACATTAAGGGACAATTGCAGAGAGAGCTGAGTGCTCACCCCAGGCTTCCAGAAACATTGTTCCAAAGACAAGACTCCCCAAAACAAAAGACATAGGATGATTTTTGCATGAACCGACATGAAGCAAGGGGGAGAGATATGGTTGAGAATTACTCAGATCCTGAAGTTCCCAGGCATTCTGTATGAGGGAAGCTGGCAAGGGAAGTAAGAAGTGCCCAGTGAGAAACCTTGACATTAGGTATTATATAATTCCATTTTGCAGGAACTTTCATTTTACTGTTATTGTGCTAAAGAATATTTATTTATTTATTCTTTCTTTTATTTATTTATGCTGAAAATATTTTAAACATTTACTACAAAAGTCTCTCTTTGCAACCAATGCCAGTTCCAGAAGTATTTTCTCCAAATCTGAACACTGAACACTGTAATAGCTTTATAGCAGGAGATTAGTAAGTGTATGATTTTCAAAAAAAAGGAGGAGAGTAGGCATTTCATAGCTTAGATCAGCAAACTAGATGTAGAGTGCTAAAAAAAACATGGAATACATTTTTAAAAAAGATAGGTTGTGAGCACTTAGAAAAAGATGAAGGGATTATTATAAGCCAGCATAAATACACCGAGAACAATTCTTGTCAAAGTAATCATATATTCTGTCTGGATAATCAGTTTACCTAGATTTCAACAAGGCATTCAACAGTGTCCTATGACATCTTTGTGAACAAAATGAAAATGTGAAATACTTGATTAGGCGAATTTAAAACTGGTTGAATAATTGAATCAAAAGAATAGTGATTAATAGATTGTTAAGAAGCAGGGTTATTTTTTACAGGAGAGTTTTGGTAGAGTCCTATATTGTTCTACTTTGTTATCAATGGTTTTAATGAAAGCATGGATAATATGATTAGGAAATCTGAAGATGATGTGAATATTTCATACAAAAGACTGAATCAGGATCCCAATCGCAATAGTTAACACTTATTTTGCCCTTTAAGATTGCAAAGTATTTTACATGCATTATCTCATTTGAGGCCCATAATGACCTCCTGTGGCTCCTGCTATAGTTATTATTATCTGAATTTTACAGATGAGGAGACTGAGTTTCAAAGAGGCTAAGTGAAGTGACCATGGTCACAATGATAATAATTATTGGTATTCTGATTTAATGATCCTGTCATCCATGTTATTGTTTATCCTTTTCAATGTCACTGTTAGTTATGGTTCATTTTTCTCCAGCCTGTCAAGGTATTTTCAGACCCTTATTCTGCCATTGCATTTATTATCCATCTCTTCCAACTGTTGTCAGTTATTTTAAAGGGCTTCCATGTATTTGAAGGCCTTTAATTGTTCAGTACTACTCCTGAAAGCATAAATAATACCACTGAGTAGAAGTAAAAAGGAGCCAGCATTACAATCTATATGAAAAACCATTCAACAATTACAATTATTCAAAGATAGAATAGCCTATTCATGGACAATGTTTGAGAATGGACTGATGATTATCTTTTTAGGTAGTTAGGATATTCTTATAGAAAGTTGGTTTTCATCTTTAAGATCCCTTACAACCCTGAAGTTCTATTATTGTCCTACTCTAGGAGGAAAGGGAATATTCTCAATCCACATGTAATTTGGGAGAGGGGAGGATTCGTTGAACATGATAGGCTCCCTCTAATTTCTATGCCTTTGTCTATATTTTATTTTTCCACTTGAAATGCCCTCTTCTTCCTCTCAAAGAATCAATACTTTAACCTTTCTTCAAGGCTAAAGGTAAAAACTCATTTCCTTTATTAAGTTTTCCCAGAATAAATCTCAGTTCACAATAATCTTTTCCTCTTTTGAATTCTTAGATTGTTAGTATGTTCCATTAGTCTAGAAATTTATTTTACATTCCCTACTATTTTTCTTTAGTTCAAGTATTTCTGTTTTGCTTCCCCCTGAGAATAGATCAAGAATTTTATGAATAAAAATATTATCATTTTACTCTTTTATTTCATTGAGAGAACTACCCCAATTCTAGCCACAAAATAGTAGTTTAATAGAAGATTGTTAAATTAATTGGTAAAATATTTCCTTGGCTTGCATATTGACACATAATATGATGTTTGAAAATACAAACTTATAAAGACACAAATTCATATTAATATGTAAACATGCAATTATCAAAAATCTTCTTGGATACAAAATGAATTTTTTGCCTAGCAGTTGATCATATGAAATAAACATGGAATGATGATTTCAATGTTACTGACTAGACTAATTTTCATTTTAGTAAATGTATGATAAAACTTGATGCTAAAACAGATACTGATGCATGTTTGAGATTTTTGAAATAATTTGTTGATAAGTACAAAGATTTTCCTAATTAGGAAATTATAACAACACATACATATTTGTACCATTATGCTATGCATGAGAATGAGAAACACTGACTAGAATATAAAGATAATTGTATTGACTAACACCTTACAAAAGAACATACTGTTTTGAATAGCTAGAAAATACACTTTTTTCATGAGGGATTTCTTGTATGAGAATTATTAACAGAAGGAAAAGCTTTGTGTTACATTTCTTGATCACTATGTGAACTCTAAAGAGAGCTCAATAGAATAATAACACTTCATTCTTATTTGACTTCTGTCAAACTGTATGATTTCTGAAAAACTGTTTGATACTACTACAAACAAATCTCTACAAACAAACAAAACAAATCCTCTAAAGTAGACATTATTGGTTCTTTTTTTAAAACTCATTTTGATAAATTATAGAACAATATCCCAGGCAAATTTAATAACCTAAAATTATTATAGCTACCTGAGTTAATTATTATTTTTCAATTTAAAGCATTTTTTAAGATTTCAAACCACTATACTGGACTGTTTAAATTTATTAAATTTTTGTGACTAGAAAAACCAATTATCCTCCAATGAAAATTCCCATATACTCATAATTCTATGATCAAAGATTCCATGGAAGTGGTTCTGATCTTTCTGTGATTATGCACATATATACACACATAAATACACATATATATGTTACATATCTCTACTATATTTAAAATCCATAATACCAAAATATGAAACATAAATGTAAACTCTGGCTTTTTTCCTGCTTTTTTCATGGTATTAACGGGACATAAAATCTTAAGCTTTTGAAATGGGCATGGAAATTATAAAAAAAAATACTGTATTTCCCAAAATGGGGGTAAAAATGTATCACTGAAACTACTGATGGTGAAAAATGAGAGAGGTGGTTGGAAGAGAAAAATAATGATGAAAAAAGCAGATGAAAGGGTATTCTGTGATTACATTAATTGAGATGAGGTTGGATCTTATACTCATACTTAGAAGATATTGTGCCTCATCTCATGAAAAATACAATAAACCATAATTATGGTTATGATTACAAAACTCACAATGTATTCTAATTCAAGGGTTACAACATGTATTTAAGGGGAAAATACCTGATAAGTAAGACAGTATGTAATTAAATCCCTTTTAATAGAGGGGATATGATTTTGTCTCTTTACTGAGGCTTAGTTCTACTCACCCATGGTCTTATATATAACTAGCAAGAGTTAGAAGCAGGATTTGAATCCAGGTCACCTGACTACAAATTGAAGAATTTTTACACTATAATTCATATATGCTGAAGTCCAGTCTCACGTCTATAAGTGGCTTTCAGATATCTCATGAGATCCACTAGACATCCGAAAAACCATATGTTCTAAACTGAACTCATTATATTTCCCCATAAATCATCCACCACTACAAAGTTCCCTATTATCATAGAGGGCACCATCAATTTTTCAGTCATCTTAATAATCAAAGTGTCATCCTTGATTCCTATTACTTTTCCCCATATACAACCTGTTGTCTAAGAAAATTGATTTCATCTTTGCAATCTCAATCAGATATACACTTTTTTTCCCTCTGATACTACCTCCACCCTGGAAGACACCCATATCACTTCAAACTTGGACTATTATGGGTAGGTCTATCTATCTTCCTCAGTTTTCTCCTTCCTCCAGTATATTCTCCAATTGGCCACCCAAGTGGTTTTCTTAAAGTGGAGCTCTCATCAAGTCACCCCACTCCCAACTCAAACTTCAATGATTCTCTATCACATCCAGGATCGAATACAAAATCCATTGTTTGGGATTAAACTCTTTCATACCAACTCCCTATACACACATATTTCTATTACACCTTATTGTCCACTATGTACTTTTTGTTCCAATGACACTGACCTCCTTATTGTTCCTTAAACAAGACATTTTCTTTGATTGTACCTCATATACCCAATCCTCTCTTTCCTCATCTCCCATGGCTTCATTAAAATCCTAACTAAAATACCTTTACAGCAACTTTTTGACAACTCCTTTTACTTCTGATGCCATTTTTCTATTAATTATTTCTATTTATCTATTTTATAGCTTGTTTGTAGATATTTATTTGAATATTGATTCTCTAACTGGATTATGAGCTCCTCCATGATAGGGAATGCCTTTTGCCTTTTTTTGTATTCTCAGAAGGTATTATAGTGTATGACACTGTTTGTGAATATTTGGTTTGATGAGAATGCAGAGTATGCAAATAGAGGTACTTAATTTTTTGAAGGAAAAATTAATTGTTTGAAGGACAGGTGAGATGTTAATTTTTCAGAGCTATAGTAAGAGAAAATTCTTGATTTAGGAAAGAAAGGGAGGGTTCCAGTATTGGGGGCAAAGGCAATATAGTCTAGACAACACCAAAGATTCCTATTAGTTTTTTGATGATATGATCAGTTTAGCAAAATTAAAAAAAATATGACAGAGGAATAGAAAAAATATTTTTAAAAATCCTATATTTTCAGGATAAGAGAGCTCGTGTTCAGCAAAAAAAGAAGTAAATGTTTGAGATAACAAAGAAATAAATTATAGAAACAAATCCCTGAAAAAGGAAAGTAGGAGTACTAATTATGGAATAGTTAAAGGAGTTAGCCCATGAAAGGAAAAGGGATAACTTCAATTAGACATATTAGTGGAGAAATTAAGTCTTTCATACTGAGATGAGCTCAACATTCTCAAAACCTCAGAGAAAAGGATTGGGATGCTGAGATTAACAGCACCATGGCTATGCAAAGCAATGAGGCACACTGTAGTAACATCCATTAAAACCAAAACTAAGAAAGCAGGAGAGCTAGCCAAGTCAGTTCTTCACTAAACTGCCATTTCTATTTGTACAACATGTACCCAGAATGTTAGGGAGGAGAAAGACCAAAGTTTTCTGCTGACAGATGATTGTGTTTACTTAAGTATGGAGATTTTCAGCAGAAACTGTTGTAGGAGGTAAACAATATTCAAATTCAATTAAATATCTATGGTGGCAAAAGAATGTAGTTGCATTTGGAGGCATCTTCAGAAAACTTTCCTGGTGTAAACATGACTGTGTGCTTCATCCCAATTGCAGAAAGTAAATAGGGTGTCTAGAAGAACATTATCTTGAATCTGTATTTTCCCCTACCTCTACATAATCTTATAAACTGTGTCTATGCTTGTGGATACCACAGTAGATCAAATTAAGCCTTATAATAAAAGTCCGTGATTTATAAATCCATTCTGAGAAAGCAGGCAAAAGTAGATAAGAAATTAGGAGGAAGAATGTTCAAATCTTGCCTCAGACACTTAACCAATTTCATGACCACTTGCAAATGATTTCATAGTCTTCCATGCAGTTCCTTATCAGTAAAAATGAAGGCTTTGACTAGATGGATTCTGTTTCCTTTCAGATCTAAAGTACGATATTAAAACTGAAAAGACAATTTATCACAGTAACTCAGATATGTTTGAAAGAACTACATATAATATCAGAGAAACTCTCTTTAAAGAATAATTTATTTAAAAGAAAACTACTTATCTTCTTAGTGAACTATATAATTAGTTTGAAAGTAGGTTTGGAACTAGTTTTCAGGTTATAATGGAAGACCAGATCTTTGTTCTAATTGTAGAAATGCTGGCAAGTTATGATACATATTCATGTATGAATTTCTTTTTTTCTTTTTTAAGAATGGAAAGATAATGAAAAATTAATACTATATATGAAGACAGAGATTTCTTTAGATACACAAGTACTGTATAAACAAAGTATTATTACTGTCATTTGGAATAATTTTATATCTATTAAAATAAGTATTTTGGTCAAATTACTCATTTGAAATTAAAATTTTAAATTATTCTCACCATTTTAATCCTGTTTTCCAATTTCCATTTAATATATAATTTACTTAAATATTCGTGTTTTCTACATGTAATTTTTGAACCAAAAAAGAATCTGAATTTAGAAAAAATAGTTATCCAATTAAATACACCAACCTTTCATTAATTGGCTGCTATGTTTATAGTTCTATGCTATGCAAAGAGCAAGAAAATATGGAAAATATCCTAGTCTCGACCCCCAGGGAATCTTTTATTTGATAGGGGAGAAAGTGAATTGTGTAACCATAATACAAGTTAGAATGTTTTAATTCCATCCAATGAGTCAAAGCAAATAATATAAGAGGTTTGAGAAAAGAGGACAAACTTCAACAATGAGAAACCAGAGAAGACATCACAATTGAATAGGACCTTGAAGGGACAAAAATAATCTAACAAGCCAAAATGTGAAAGAAATATATAACAAGGACAGTCTAGTCTAGGCTTGGTGCACAGCATGGATAAATTAAAAATAAGTAGAGGATGATAAATATAAAAAGATGGTTTCATGAGAATGCAGAATACACAAATGGAAGTGATGTATGAAACAAGGTCTAACTATATTAAAGACATTTAGATAATGGGAAAGAGCATGTCTTGCATATCAGTTATAATAAATAATTAACCTATGCTATGTCAGATGACAGAGAGAAGAAACCAAAAGAAATAATGAATTTCTTTTTGAGAACTGAATACATCCCTCAAAACAGAGCTGCTCAATTTTCCTTAAAATGTCTTTAAGAAGAGTGATGCAATAGCCACACTTAGCCACTGCTTAAGGAGCCACTTGGAACAAGCAAGACTGAGATTTCAAGATTTTTTACCGACAGTCATTACTGAAACACACTGCCACCTTATGACAATAGCTTTAAGACCTTAATTTTCAGAAAATTATAGATTAGCAATAAAAACTGCCCCAAAGATTAAATAAAATTTGCAAATGTTCTGAAATTAAAATAGCACATGCATATCAGTTCTATTTGGACCATAACTTGGAAAGAGAGAAAGAAATGTAGTATCCAGATAATAAATATTTGTTTAATTATTAGGTTGGAAGAAACTGATTATTCATTGGTAAAGCATGCCAGACAATGGATATGTTTTTCAAGTTAAGTTTTAATTCTTTATTAGGCAAAATTGTTTAAGGTCAAAGTTACTTCAGTATTTCTTCTAATACAACTGACTGTCAAGTAAAATGATAAAGGAGAGTAAAGTTTGATGATTTAGAAAAAAGGTACAAGAATAAAGGAAAAACTATAATGAATATTAGATGGAGGCTAAGGAATTAGGCCTTGATCTGAATTCTTCATATATTGGTGGTTCAAAGTTTCTAGATGTCTTTTTTATGGTTATTTTACCTTCTCTAGCCATTGACACCCACACACGTTACAAATACATTTACAATTTGAGAAATGGCCTTTGAGTGTTGCTACCAAAAAAGTTCCCTTTTCTTACCTACTTGATAATAAACTTAACTTGTTGGCCCTGGGATAGCATTCATACAATCTGGATCAATTTGCAAGCCTTTCCAGAATGGTAAAACTATCTAGAATTTTTGTTCCACTAACAAAACCTTTGAAAACAGAGTGATCTATATGCCATAATGAATTATTACAGTCTGAAATCAGTGGAATTATTCTTTATGTTGAGCAAAAATTATTTCTATCCCTATTTCTAGGCCCACTTGTTTTTGCCCCTTGCCTCCCTATTTCTCTCTAGTCATACAAACATTAATTGGTTGTTGTTCTTCATTCTCAAAAAGGACTAAAATGACATCAGTATGTTGGAGTAAAGGTATAATATGTCTGACTGTGACTGATCAGTTAAATATAAGTTCAGAAGTCTCTACCACATATATAGACATATAACATTATAAGCATGTTTCTGTGTATATGTGTGTGTATATATATATATTCTTGTTGCCATACATATATGTATATATATAACTTACATGTAATTAGCAAGAACTATGATTTCATACATATAGAAGACATTTCTTTCCATCAATGCAAATAGGCACCTAGTCTGCAACTAATATTTTTATTTCTTTCTGGAATTCAAAGCCTATGGTACCAAATAACTGGTATGTATCTGATATGAGATTTAAATAAATGTTTTCCTAACTTTGAGGCCATCTTTCTAACCATTTTACTATGACTGCTTCAGTTTCATTATATGGTAATAAAATTGATTAAATACTCTTGTGAAATAAAGAAAAATCATAAATCACTTATTAGAAAAACATGAACAGAAAAATGAGTTGCTTTACAATCTGAACCTCAAAAGAAGAAAAATTGTGAAAAAAAAATCATGTAAAGTTATGCATTTTTACTCATTTAAACTTAAAAGGAAAAATACAGACTGTTAGTCAACTCACTCTAGATTGACATTAAGTTTAATTACTGATCTATCATTCACCCAAAGTTTTAATCAATGGAGTTCTTTATATGTGGATTACAATGATGGCATCTGTAAAAGTTAGTGCCATGTTTAACTCCTTCAGGCTTTGTAGCACCTGGTAAAGCCACAGGGAAGAAATCATGGATACTTCTTGAACATACTGCAACAGCTGGTAACTCAGAAGGAGGTATATACTAACTCTTACCAAGCAAGTAGCATTGTACAAAAACCTCATTCTGTCCCTCTTTTAACTGAAAAGAAGCCAGAGGGAAATACAACTTGTCAAACAGCAAATTTGGCATTGCTATGTACTGACATGCATAGTTCACTCTATGTTCAGCAGTCGATTTTTTAAATTTCTGATTTTTGAGGAAAAAATTACTGATGTAAAAACATATATAATATTCTCTTCCTGGTAATTAATCAATGCCTATTTTTTAAAAATACAATATAAAGAAGAGAAAGTAGAAATTGTGAGATTTTTTTTGTAAAATAACATCAGAATGCGGAAAAAAAATCATATAACTCGGGAAGCTTCAAAATGGACAAATCCAATACAACTACAAAAACAACTATCCATATCCCATAACCATAAATGGTGCAATCTGCCTAGAACACACTGCCACAGAAAACTGAGAAAACAAGTTCTATTATTCATGATCTAACAGGCCTATCTGTAGGGCGATGGAGAGCATTGTGCCAGCATCTCCATGACAGACTTCTATTTTTAACAGTTGTATGATATTACTATAAGAATTTAAATACATTTTGGGCTTTTTGAATTATAAAAGTGTAAAACAAAACAAGAACTTGTGATTTCTGTTTTGTGTTTCTACTCTTTAAAAAGTTAGAATTTTTAACAGTTTTATAAGCACATTTTCCTTTTATGTCCACAAATTTAACTGATCACTACAATGTACATGTAAGCCATATGCCCTACTGGGTCATTTAAGAAAATACACATCTTAGGGGGCAGCTAGGTGGCGTAGTGGATAGAGCACCAGCCCTGAAGTCAGGAGGACCTAAGTTCAAATCTGATCTCAGACACTTAACATTCCCTAGCTGTGTGACCCTGGGCAAGTCACTTAACCCCAATTGCTTCAGCAAAAAAAAAGGAAAAAAAAAAAGACATCTTAGCCAATGCTTAGAATGATGCATAGCAAAGAGTAGGTGCTTAATAAATGCTAGATGTTTAACATCATAAAATACATACTAGAAAATATGAAAATAATGTATCTCCATTTTTCTCCTCTCAAAAAACATCATTTCTTTGTACCTGTTGTATTTCCATTAAATGAACCATTATTCTCTGAGACAATTAGGCTCTAAAATTTCAGAGCCATATTTGATTCTCTTCACTTCATCAACCATAACCAATCAGAAACCATTTGATTTTATTTTCATAATAAATGGTATCACTATTAACTCCTCTTACCTTCTCCTGATACTACCTACCACCCTATTTCAAGCTTTTGTTTCCTGTCACATTTATGCTGGTCTTTTGATATATACATGTGTATGTATGTGTACATAAATATATATATATACATAATATATTTATATAGCATATATATGTATATATATATGGATGATGTATAAATATATGTGTGTCTGACTTCAGACCCTTATGCCAACATCAGAGTAATCTTTCAGAGTAATCCACACTTGTGATCATGTTACTATTCTCATCAAAATCCTTAGTCTTATCCTGAAAGTTGTATAAAACCTGACTTCAAGCCTATTTCCAGCTTAAATGCCTACTAATCATGGTCCCCTTAAAATTCTTTAAGTCCCAATTTAATCAGGGTCATTCAATTCAAAAAAAGGAAAAGGGGAAGAGAATATTATTATTAAGTGACTCTTATGCACTAGAGCTACATAAGCAAAGAAATGTCTGGGTCGGAGTTGAATTCAAGTCTTCCCGACTCCAAGCCTGGTACTCTTTCTAATGTGCTATCAGGATCCCCATTAATTATGTCATGGTCTGTGCAGATAAATGTGTAATGTACTATTTTGGTGTAAGGGAAGGCACCAATTCTAGATGAGACAGTTCCAGTTTTCCTGGAATTTAAATGGAGTCAAAGTATATGACAAACAAAGAAATAAAACTCACCTAAAATGATCTATAAGAATATTAGAAATGCATAATGTTCTGGGGTAAAAGCATCCCTGTTTGGGGAGTGAATCAGAGATTTCTTTTAGGACCTGATATTTTAATTACCTTTTGATGACTAGGTTGACTTCAATAAGACAGGCTTTTCACATATAATGAACTTCATTAAAAGACAAGATGGTGAGAAAGTTTGGGGCATATGTGGGATTCCATGAATAACCCAACATTACTGGAGTACTTTAAAGAACATAAAGAACATGCCACTTTACTTAGAAGAGAACATTAAGACCATCTCACCCAAACCAAACCTAAGGAAGAATCTCTTCAACAACTTTCCTTAAAAGGAATGATCTCATCTTTGCTCAAAGATTTTTGTCATGAGAATCCCATTACCACATATTCCATTTTGGAATGAAGCTTATTATCAATTTTTTTCCTTATAATGGGTTTCTCTTCTTCATATAGTTATTCTTAGTATAAGTCTAGAGATTCATGGTGTTGTGAGAAAAAGCCAGTCTAAAAGAGTTTTGATATTATTTGTCAGATAAATAAGGAGAAATAGAAAAACAGAGTTGAGAGACCCAATCAAATCTACTGATAAAGAAGAAAATTCTTTCATTGGGATAATGGACATATTGCAAAGTCAGAAGTCCTGTTGACAAGATATTGCAATAATATAGGAGGTAATGATATAGCAGTAGGAATGAAGAACAGTGGACAAATTTGACAGACATTGAAAAGTGAACAGATAGGACTTGCTAATATTTTACAAGTTGTTAGATGTTATATGAGCTCATTAACCACTGCCTACTTCACTTTCACTGAATTCTCCCCATTTCTCCTCTACTATAAAAAGCTTTTTTGGACTTTTTTTTGTGAGATAATCACCTCCATTCTACTTCTCTCTTTCTCCTCTCAGGACATTTCTCACTCACCCTTAATTGTATTTTTAAAAAGATATCCCTTTGTATTAAAATGTTTACAAATAAATATCTCTTTCCATTTATGAAATATTTCTTGAAGCCTTCAGATATGAGACTATATATATAAGAGGGAAGAAAAAATAACAAATTACATTGAATCAGATTTTGTTTTTGCTTTTAAGTTCAGGAACATTTAATTTTAGGAAGTTTTTTAACCACAGAAATTTGTTTTTCATATTAAGATGCAAAAACTTATCTAGGGAAGCATTCTCATTTGAGATAACAGATTTACAGAATTCAGGGAACATTCATCATCTTTTTTGAGACACCAAGGATACATACAACTTTAGCTTTCCAAGAATATGTGGTCTCAGTTGATCCTAACTTTTAGACTCACATTTCAGATTATTAGACATCTCATACTGGATGTCCTCATAGATGTCTTAAATTCATGTCTTAAAATGATGTCATTATCTCCTCTTCCTCCCAAAACCTTCTTTATTACTGTCAAGTATACCACCATCCTCCCAGTCACCTAATCACCCAAGTCATTCTTGATTTCTAACTTCCCCTATCCATATCCAACTTATTGTCAAGTTCTGTCAATTTGGGCTTCATATTATCTTCTGTATTCATCTTCTTTCCTCTGATATGGCTGTCACTCTGGTATGGGGATCCATTACCTCATGCCTGGAATTCTTCAATAACCTTCTGATTATTTCCCTTATTTCAAGTTTCTATCTCCCCTAAAATCCAAATATGAACATGTCATCCCTGCCACCCCTCAACACACACACACACACACACACACACACACACACACACACACACTAAACCACAGGCTTCCTATAACTTCTGGTACAAATATATGTTCTATTTTGCATTAAAAGCCTTTCACATCTGGGTCCCCTACTATTTTTCCAGTATTCTTACACATTATTCACCCTCACCTAATTAAAGATCGTCTCCTTATAATTTCAAAAGACAATCACCAGATTCTGGTCATCTTTATTGCTGTTCCTCATACCTGGAATATTTCTCCTCTTCATCTCTGCTTCTCAAGTTTCCTTGGCTTCCTTGAAGTCCAAGCTAAAATTCCTCCTTGGAGGAGACTTTCCTAATCCTACTTAAAGCTATTGCTTTATTAATTATCTCTCATTCATCCTGGCTATATCATGTTTGTCCTTAGTTGTTTTCATGTTATCTTGACTATTGGAGTCAGCCCCTTGAGAACAAAGGCTGCCTTTTGATTTTCTTTGGATCTTTAACTCTGTACACAGTGTCTAGCATCAATGGGTGTTTAATAAATGTTTACTGACTTAAGAATACTTAAATTTTGCCTCTCTGGCTACCTAGTGTTCAATACTTTAGAGAGAAGATGAAGCAGCAATTTCATCAACCAGGGTTTATAATGGATAGCTCAAAGGACTAGATAAAGTCCCAAGAGTGACCTGAAAGTGGCTACTAATCATTCAAGCATTTAACTAGATACCTGTCCTTGATCACAAGGAAGTAGGCCAACAAAAAGTCATGTACCCTGATCAGAACTTAATAAATTGGGGGAAAATGTTATCACTCCTATAAAATACTTGTATAATTATGGGAAACAGAGTAAGAGTTTGATGGGTGTTTCAGGGAGAGGCCTATGGGATGTGAAGGTGACCACAACATAGCATTTTCACGCTTTCTATTGATGTTTGCTTGCATTATGTTTTCTTTCTCAGATTTTTTTTCTTATAGATCCAATTTTTCTTGTACACAAGATAACTGTATAAATATGTATATAAATATTCAATTTGTCAAGTTTTTAATATAATTAACATGTATTAGACTTCCTGCCATCTAGAGGAGGGGGTTGGGGAAAGGAGGGAAAAATTTGTAACAGAAAGCTCTGCAGGGGTCAATGATGAAAAATTACCCATGCATATGTTTTGCAAATAAAAAAGCTTTAATAAAAAAAAAAGAGTTTCATGGGTATTTGTAATATCCAAATAGAATCCCAAATGCCAAAGCCTGCCTGAAAATACATCAAAACAAGTGGCTGAAACTAGACAAACAGAAAATTTCAGACATAAAGGGGACCAGGGAGATGATCTAGCACAGTGCCTTCATTTTATAGATGAGAAAATTGATGTCTAGAGTTAGATTATTTGCCCTTCATCTCACAGCTACTTACTAACGAGGCTGGGACTTTTGACTTCCAAGATGTTATTTTTGTCAGTGTCATCATCCTAATCTGCCATGATAACAACCCATACATAGTATAGTGATGAAACTCTCAAGGGCAAACATTGTCAAAGATGACAAAGTCTGTTCGGAGATATATCCCTCTTTCTATTTCCCCCTTAGATTGGAAGAAGAGAGAATTACCACGTCATCCAAAAAGCATATCAGGGTCTTTGTAATTAAACAACATGAACAAGTTAGACAAAAGAGAATGGGGGGAAGAGAAGTGCTGTATTGTACACCAAGTACAGCAGAAGAGTAGGAAAGATAATGGATAGCAGCTCAGAAAAGGCTGTGACAGAAAGGTGTGTCCTATAGTGGTCAGAAGTTTCAAGCAACAGAGGCTACAGGATTACAGAGCTTTCCTTAACTATGAAATGGGAAGTAGATCTGGAAGGAAGGAAGAAACTCCTTCCATTTTGAAAATCTCATCATTCCATTTTAAGGACATTTTTCTAAAAACCCTTCACAGGCAGATGTAGCAGATTTTGCAAGTAATTTTCAAATAAGAAGAGAAAGAAGCAAACTACAAAAAAGAAGCATGTTTTATATTCAATGTAAATACATGAATTTGAAAATCCATACATTCAATTCAAATAATAGATGTACATATATGTCCTCTATCTTTTCCCCTTAAAAATGATGATCCAGTAATAGATTCTGAACAATTAAGCTGGAATCAATTTATTACTCACAGGATCACAAAGGAAAAGATTTCTCTGAGGCAGGATGCTGCTCTATAGCCTAATCCCACTTACTTATTTAGATCACAGATTCTTTTTTGCAAACTCCAAGTTTTGTGTAAAACAGGTGGAGAAGTCATGTTACTAGGTTGGCAGATGTCATGTATGATATAATAATTAGGCCATCTTGTGAAATAAGGTTTTTTTTCTTCTTAGGAAAAGCAATTAAAGGCAAACAACTTAGAATTTGGAAATGGCTCACCTTAACATTTAATGTTTCTCAAAATAATGGCTACATGTTGGCTAAAGCAAAAAAGTCAAAATAATTTATATAAATCATAATCAAATAATTATAACAAGAAGCAATAGCTAAGGAGGAAACAGAACATTTAAGGTTTTGGTGGGTGGAAAATTATCCTTGTCTCTGTAAAAGAAATAAAAGCAAGAACAATCACCAAAAAAAATCCTATTTAAGCTTGCTATTTATAAAACTAACAAACAAAAAAATTGGTCAATTTTTTTTTTACTTTTTAAAACAGCTACATATTTTAAAACACAGAAACTATTATATAAGTTCACAGACAACTTTAGCTTTTGTTTTTTGTCAAAAATAAAATAAGGAAGAAAAAAATCAATCTGCATCTTCAACTAGCTTTTGTCCACCAAAATTGTCTTTAAGGGTTGATTTCAGTAAAACATCTCTTCCATTGAACACATTCATAAGATTTGACAAACTTTAAACATTTTTCCTAAATAAAAGGTCAAGATTGCTATATCCAAGGATACAGGTTTGATACTCTATGCAGCCATCATGTCTACTTCTATTTGGTCTGATACAAAGTACTTTTAGACATTCTTTCAGTACCATGGACATTATTCAATCTGAATATATACTTAGAGTAGTATTTTACAAATGGAAGCAAATAACTACTTGCACACACATTTGTGATTCAAAGCTTTCATTTAAGCAATGACACCCATCCATCAGCAGAATTTCATGCTGCATGTTTTTATAGCTGTGCTCTAAACATAATGAGAGAGCCTAAATATGCATTGAGTTTATAGCACATCAGACATTCGCTAGCTTTCACTAATAGATCTCTATAGTGAAGAGAAAGAGAAAGATGACCTTTCCATGCAGGCCAGTGCATTCTGACTGCAATGATGGGTGCCCAATTTGCCCTTTAAATCTTAGGTCAACAACACATCTCAGCAAAATAAAATTGATTCGACATCTCTCCCAAAACATTCATTTTGAAGACAGTTATGAAAGATGAATGGCATTTAAATCCTGTGAGTAAAAATAATAAAGGTAATGTAAAATACCTCATCAATACACATTTCTCTTTAAAAATACTCTTATTTACAAGTTTATGGCTATTTTTAAATGTTTTTGTAATAATTCAGTTTCCCTAAGGAAGTATTTGAATATAGAATCATAAGGAAAAAAACAACAGGGGTGGTCTCTGGAAATTTTGGACATGTATGACTTCTAATTAGGGATAATTCTTATATAAAAGATGTCACATTCATTAAATATTTTTTTCTTTTTCTTTTTGGTAAAGCACAAAGATAAAATGTGCTCAGTCAAATCTGAATTATTGTAATGTTCCCATTTAAAACCACCATCTGTCAGAGATTATCCTATTTTAAACAGAAAGAACATCCATTAAATATTAATCCTATTCCTCCAAGAAATATACTCACACATCAGACTGGGGCTATTGTGAATGAGACACTAGTGTTATTTACTATACTAGCCTGTCCTTAGGTGTAACTTCATTTATCTTTGTAGTTCACACACCCAGAGAATAGCACTTTGGCAGTCTGAGGATGGAAATCCTAAGGCCATGTTAAATCTATCATGCAGAAAATAAAAGCTCAATATCCTGTATTAATTTCTATTTTCCAGAGCCGATGACTAGACAAATGCTATCAGTATAACAACAAGCAACGGTGCTCCTGGGTGATTGAGATGGAATTAAACAGAACTAAAAGACAGGATAAAATGGTAAAACATAGAGAAAATATTCATTTTCAAGAATCTTGATAGCACCTGGCATTATACCAAGAGAAATAAAGGAACAAAAATCACATAATGGCTCCCTTTTCTCCTGAAGGTTTCTAACAAGGTTTATTTTTCCCTTTTCTGATTTATTTTTTATTTCCCAACCTCTAGATGCAAAATCAAAATGCATGGGTCAGTGTGACCTGAAAAACATTTCTTAAAATGTTAATGTAGCTCTCTTTTCCACATAATGAGAAAACAGAACATTCTTTTGGAGGGCAAAATGGACTACTAAACACATCAAGGGACATATTAAAACATGTAATCCTAGGGAAAAATTGAAAACCTTACCTCTTATTTCACAGTAGAGTACTCACTGAAAATATTTGCAAGTACAACTTACTAAGTCTTAATAGTATATATAGCAAGAGCAAATCGAAACAAGTAAAACATAGTCCATCCATTGAAATAGATCATAATGACAACACTTTGGTGAGGAAGAAAAAAGTTTCAAGGTTCTCCATCCCACCTAATAGCTGAAATTATCAACCTAGACTTTTAGTCTGCATTAGGAATAGAAGCAGTCAGACAAGATGAGGTTCTCCTGCTAGTTTGTAATACATGCAGAAGAAAGAAGTCTATTTACAAGATTCTGCTTAACCTTAAGCAGAAAAGTGGCAAACACTTTAAAGAGAAATTCCTGGTAAAGATTTTGAGTGTAAGACACTAAATCCAAAATAATGAGTCTCTTACATTTTTAATAAATACTTCACTTATCTTTATTTTTGCAAAATATCTTATGGAAATTTCAGAACAAATATGAATAGTGTAGAGTCTTCTGAACTATAGCAAATGAGGAAGGGGGAAAGTGAGTTTTAAAAAGAATAAATCAAAAAAATGTAAGTTTCAGAGTGTAAAAGAAGTCTGTTAGATCTAATATGATATGTATATATATATATAATATATATCTATTATATTATATATTATGAATATTATATATAATATATCTATATATTATAGATATATTATACATTTAATATAATATAGTATAATATTATAATAAAATAGTATAATAAAAGTAGAGAAAACATGTTATTCATCATCATCATAATCACCATAATCATTTTCATCATCATCAGTATATCCCAATAAATGATTGTAGAGTACAAGTGAATGAACATTGGGCTAGGGGTCAAGAATCTGTATTCTAGTAGACAGCCATTTGCAGAATAATCTTAATTTTTTTTGTCTATAAAATGGTAGTAATACTTTGTACTCTAACTTCTTCATTTGGTTTTTATACAGATTAAATGAGATGACATATACAAAAGTACTTGGGAAATCTTGCAAAAATACAAGCTATTAATATTAATAGGATCAGGGCCAATACTATTTGTTTCAATACAGGAAGATAATAGAGATGAACTCTGTCTTCAAGGGGCTTGAAGTCTAGTAAGCAGGGCAATATACACTTAAAAAGTGACAGTGAAAATATCTGTCAAATAATAAAAAAGGAAATGCTCATCAGTTGGAGAATGACTGGATAAACTGTGGTAAATGGTTGATAGAATATTATTTTTATGGGAAATAATCAACAGGATGCTGTCAGAAAAACCTGGAAATTCTGTGAACTAAAGCAAAGTGAAACAAACAATGTTGTGAAATGATCAATTGTGAATGACTCTGCTATTTTCAGCAATACAATGACCCTAGATTACTCTGAAGGGCTCATGATTATTCTTTCATGTCTACATTTTTTTTTGCTTCTGTTGAGTCTTGTATTTGAAAGTTAAAATTTCTATTCAACTCTGCTCTTTTTATATGGAATTCATGAAAATCTCATTTCATTAAATTCATTTCTCCTAAAAGATTATATTGAATTTTTTGGGGTATTGTATATTATAATCCTAGCTCCTATGCCTTCTAGTATACCATATCCGAAGCCTTCCACTCCTTTAATGTGGAAACTGCTTCTGTGATCCTTAGTATGGAAAAAAGTAATATCATGTCCTAAACTGAGGAATTTCAAAATTAGATAATAAGTCAATCACTTTAGCAGTAATTATTATTTTATGAGATTTCTAATGTGGTGCTTTTCAACATTGTTACCACTGTCTTGACTGAAAAATAAAATTATCAAACCAAACAAGCATATATTATGTTACATACATATTACATATATGTATGTATGCGTGTATTTATCTATATATCACATATTATGTACATAACATATATATTATATGACACATATCATTACATGTCATGCACTTTGTTAGACATTGGGGATACAAGGAAAAAGCAAAACCAACATTTGTCATTTAGAAGCTTGAATTCAAATGAATGAATTGTGATAACCCACATGCACATATAGCAATGTGAGGTTTTACAAAGCACTTTGCCCATAACAACCCTATAGTAAATAGAAAAATATTTATTCCTGTTTTGTAAATGAAAAAAAAAACAAATGTAAGCCATTTATGTATATTTATTCCTGTTTTAGACATGAAAAAAACAAATGTTCAGTAAGGTTAAGCAATTTGTGTATATAACTAATAAGCAACAGAACTTTAAATTTCAAAACCTAGATCTCAAATGAAATCTATTTTGTAGTTTAGTCTAAAGTAAAGCATAGTGATAATAAAAAGTGAGCTTGAGGTCTCTATAATCACTAAATAAAGAGACTATTTTCCAAACATAATGGTAATTTGAAATTGGACATACTGCTACTGTCATAGAAAATTGTTTTCTAAGAAGCCAGGTTAACTCTACATTAAGTGAGCGGTCATGAAAGAATCATTCATGACCAATTCACTTTCAGTTTAAGCCTCAGATTTTTTCTCTTGGCTGTAAGTGACCTAGATATTACACAAGTAGGAATTCTTCCTTCCTGCCCTCTCCTACTCCCTTCTCTTTCTTTCTTGCTCTCCTTCCCCCTCTTCCACTTCTTCTCTTCCTCTCCCTCTATCTCCTTCCTTCTCTCTCTCGCTCTCCCTGTTCCTCCTTCTCTCCATCCCTCTCCCACTCTCTCCCCCCATCTCACACACACACACACACACACACACACACGATGCTGCTAGAAGAAGCCAACTAACCTCTGTACCAAGCACGGTGTCTTTGAAAGCACCTTCTTGTGTATATTGCAAAGGATGGTAACAGAATTCAGGCCTTGGGGACTCTTCATCTGGGGTCCCTAGGGAGAGCTGATTTTCTGCTGAATTTACGCATTTCAAACAAAAATATAATGTTTCTAGGGAGGACACAGAGCATCACTCTGCAACATCGTGATTTATATGGGCCTCTTCTTTTTTTGACATTTGTTGCAGAAAAATTGCCTGAATACATTCTATTATTCTGCAAAATGTGGATAATAACATATTTCGAAAAAGTAAGAACAGCATGGTGATTTTCAATGTTCCCTGTCATTCAGATATTATTTCCACTCTTTCAACATGTCTTCCATATGCTTTTCTTAGATATCTTCAAAAGACAGTTCCTATAGTTCATTCATGCTAGAAAGAAAATGCCTTTTTTCAAAAGGGGATTCATATATCTTTAAAGTGTTAAAGCCTGCTATGTAATTTAAATTTATAAACAAAATTTTAAAACATTAAAGATTATTATACAATTATATGTAGTGGTAGTCACTAGCTATACTACTTTTGTAATGCATCATATATGAGTTTTGCATTTCCTAATAACTATAGTTGCCATTATATAATGCTTTAAAGATTGCAAAGTGCTTCACATACAGCACTTCATTCAAGACTCACAATTATTTGATACACGTAAAAAATGTATAATTATGACCATTTTACATCTGGGGAAAATTAGATTGAAAGTAATTATCTTATTTTTAAAACACGAACATTTGAATGAAAAATGTATATGGCCATTTAGTTATTATTATTTCTATTCCATGAATTAATACATACCTGGAGCCAGTTTATTTACACAAATATGCATAAGTAAATATATGTACATGAGAACTATGGCAGAAAAGACAGCAAGTCCTTCTCAGAGTCAGGAAGACCTAAATTCAAATCTTGACTGATGTACTAGCTAAATTATTCATTGCAAGTAACTTAATCTCCCTGTCCTTGGAAACTCTCTGAAAGAATGAATCATCTAATAAGAAATGACTTAAATGCAGACTGTGTGCCATACACTAAGTTAAGGACCAAGCGTGCCAATGCAAGCAAGCAAAGTAGTCCCTGCACTCAAGACCAAAGATGTTAAAATGGGAAAACAACACATATAGGGGAGCAATAGATGAAGTAGAAGGGGGCATGATGCATGGCTTGGTTATGGCCAGGATGTAGCAAAGTGACACCTGTCCTTCTTCCTCTCTCCCTCTCTCTCTGTCCTTCTCCTTCTCTCTTCCCTCTCTCTCTCTCTCCCTTTCTCACTCCTTCCCTTTCCCTCTCATTCTCTCTCTCTTCTCCCTCCATTTCTCTCCCTTTTTCTCCTTCCCACTCCTTCTCCCTCTCTATCTGTTTTCCCAAGAACCTTAGTAAAGTTTTAAGCTGTTGAGATTTTAATTTGATATTTCAATTGCAATACCTTTAAAAATCACAAAAGTTTTGGGATTCCCAATATTTTAATATATAATTATATATTATATAAAATATATAATAATAATATAATAATCATGTTGCTGTTCATTCATTAATATCCAACTCTTCATGACTGCATGGATCATGTCACAGAATCAGGAAGAGTTGGACACTATAATACTCACAGTGAGAAACCCAAAATTTTTTATCCATAGTTTATAATATTATATACTAAAATTAATGACTATTCCAGATATACAGATTCATATGTATAAATATACTACTATATCTATAGATGTATATATAGATATATAGTTATAATATTATAGACATATAGATATAGTTATATATATGCATATATATATACACACATATATCCATATATAGGTTCTAACAAGAAAGATAAGAACCACCTTATGTTATAGATTCATATATATGTATATATGTATGCATATGTGTATATACACATATATATGTGTAAACCTATTATTCACTATTTTATAATCTCAGGGTGATAATACACAGACATACATACATATATAACTATAAAGTGTTGCTGCTTGGCATTGGTAGGAGTTTTCTCACCAGGAGTTTCCTATATCAGTGCCATCACAAGCTTGTCTTCCCCTGGCACACTAAGACACACACACACACACACACACACACACACACACAGAGCAAAGAAAGCAAATACAAATTCCTCACCATCTGACAAACTAAACAACCTTGGAATCAGGTGATTTTTTTTTTTAAATGGAAAAGAATGCTCATTCTGATTCACACAGAAATCAAATTGCCTGCTTATAGAATTTCAGCATTCATCATATGATATTAGGTTTTCTGGCCCAGCATACAAGTCCTAATAGCAGAGCTAAAATTATTAGAAGAATGAAAAGTTCACACATCTTGGCAGTATAGACAATCTATCAGAAAAACAAATCTCTTGTGGTCTGGCAGAGGAGGAGGCTCAGTTATCAAATGGCCTTAGTTTTTTCTCCTTTGGCCTTTCAATAATTTTCTCTTTTATCTCAAAATATCACAGAAAGAGAATAGCGTTATTTCTTTTAGTTACAACATTATGGACTGGAAGAACCACTTGAGACCCTTGCTGAGTTTACTCTGGCTTTATTTCAAATCAACCAAACTACACTGAGGACTCAAGCCTTGTCCTAGAAATGGGATTACAAATACAAAAGAAAAAAAAATGCTCCTTTCTTTGAAGCACCTTACTTTTTAGTGGAGTGTCATGGTCCACAAAAACATAGACAAATAAATAAATATATTAATATAAAAAATGAGTGCAAGAGGAAAAGAAAGAGGTGGGTGAGGAACTGAGTGGCCTTTAGAAAAAACACTTTCATTTTATCTTGAAGGAAACTCTTAATTCCAAGAGGCAAATAAGAAAGGTGGGTCTAAGGTGGAGGAAAGCATGTGCAAATTCAAAGAGGCTGGCAAAATTCTGCGTAAAGGAAACAGTTTGACTAGAAAAGAGAGTTTGCAAAATAAAATGAAATCAGATTTTTTTAAAGTGGAGACTATGTATTTTTCTTTTTTAAAAAAATTTGTTTATTTTATGTTTAATTTATGGAATAAAATAAGCATTTCCATAATATAGCACAGTAAAAAGGATTGCATATGAAACTGCAAATCTATTATGCATACCTTGCTATTCATTTTAAATATGTAAATATATAATAAAGTTATTTTGTAAATTTCTTTTTTCCCCTCTCTTCTCCTCCATCCTATAGTCGCCATTAGACAAAAATATGTGTTTATATACACATATGTACATATGTAAAATCATTCTATACATATTCTATTGTTCTGTTCTTTGTTTGAATGCAGACAGCATATTCCTTCATATGTCCTTTGTAGTTAATTTTCAAACACAGGATTTGTGTGTTTTATCCCAAAGGCAATGGGGAGCCATTGAAGTCTTTGTATAAAGAAGTTGGCATGGAAAAGAACAAATCTTTGTTTTTGATATATCCATTTGGCAGCTTTGTAGAGGGTAAATCAGACAGGGGAAAAACTAGAAGTGGCAAGAGGAAGCTATTGTAAAAATTCAAACAAAAAGTGATTTAAAAAAATCTGAGAGATAGAAGACAGGTAAATGGGAAAAACATGACTGATATTTGCAAGATTTATAGTTGTAGAATAAACAAAACTGAGCAAATAACTATTTATCAAGGGTGAAGGAAATGGAAGAATCAAGAATCTCTTTAATTGTACAACTTTTGCATGTTTACATTGTAAACTATGAAGAAGATATGATGTTAAAAAAAAAAAGATAATCACCATTGGAGAAAGGATCTAGATGAGAATCCTATTTAAGTTTCTTACTCCTTGTGCAGATTCAGGCAAGTCAATGAATTCCTCTGGGATGTACTTACAAATGAGGAGGGTGACCTACTCTCATTTTTTTTTAAATGCAGGTAATTACCCCATATGGAATCTCATAACACAATGTGGGGGTCACAAAATTATCAGTAAATGTTTGATTTGTATAATTATTTTATATACCTATATACCTGGGGTCATGTAAAAATTTCTCAGGTGAAAACTGGTCACAAGTGGAAAATGTTTAAAAATCTTTGGACCTCATCATCTCTGAGAAATCTTCCATTTCTAAAAATCTATGACCTTATACCATTATTTATTGAAAGATTGTTGTTTCCCTTTTTTGTCATTAAATTTTTATGTTTTGCAAATGAAAAATGTAAAAAATGATGTTATGTATTTTATCACACATCTAGTGAATTTAATGATTCCTCTATGCATAGGACATTACTGACATAAAAACAATTGTATTTATTTCTTTTCTGAGAGCTACAGATAGACTAGTCTTTGCCTAAGATCAAAATGTTAAATGGATCTATGATCACTTATTTAAGACAGGATTGGTTCAGAAAGAATTAGCAAATGCTGCTTCAGGCATCATTTCCTTATTCACACCTATATAATGTTTAGTACAGATATTAAGCTGAGACATAACGAATGTAAGGACTGGAAATAACTTCATAAACCATCATAGTGAAATTCCCAGGTTTTAAAGATGAAGAAACTAAAGCTTGGTAAAGAAGAAGTGATTTATGAAAGATCACATAACAATTGGCAAAGGCAGAACTTAAACCTAGAACTTCTGACTTCTAGTGCAATAAGCTAGAATTTGTGTCAAGCTCTAAGTCCTGCTTCACTGGTTCTTATATAATATAATTACTATACATGTAATGGAAATTTAACAGTGCTTTTCCAGTCTCTGGTTTAAAGGTAATTTTTAGTTATTTTTCTTTGTGTTAGATATCTGGATCCTAAATCACTAGAGTACTTACAGACCTAAATGAAATACTTTCATAAGCACTTGCTTATGGAAAAGTCCTTCACCTTTATTTTCTTTGCATCAAAGTTATTAACACATTGCACATATATTTGCATTCTTCCAATCTTATATTCCATCATACAACAGAAATTATCAATGCCCTGGTCCATGACCAGAGATACATATTGTAAAGGACATGTGAATTTTTTATTATAATTAATAATAAGAATAACAATTAGAATTTTTATAGTGCTTACTCCATGCCAGGCATTGCTCTAAGTCTTTTGCAAATATTATCTCATTTGATTCTCACAACAATCCAGGGAGGTAGATACTATTATTCTCCTCATTTTATAGTTTAAAAAAAAATCTGAGCCAGACAGGAGTTAAGTGACTTGCCCAAACTCACACAGCTAATAAGTATCTGAGGTCAGCTTTGCTCTTAGGCAGGCTTATCCAGATGAAAAACTGCCATATTATAGTGATAATTTATCTAAGACTGCTAGCATGACATTAACAAATTATCATAAAGGATCATGGTAGTTACATAAAAAAAATTTTTCCCCTTCAAATCCAGGAGACAATCATGCAGGGAAAATAAGAGCAAGGCCATTGTGAGAAGATTATAAGACTTTGAAAAAGTGGGCCATTTATACAGTAAGAAAAAAAGCTAAAGGAAGCCTCAAATAATGTGGTTTTAACTCACTCTGTTAGAAATGGGGGATAAAGGTCACACAAGATGGGGGATCACTATTGGGTTTCAATCTGATTGTTAAAGAAAATGCCCATATCCAAACCAATCCAATCTCAGATATACCAAAGAATTACAGGAACAATTATGGATTTTTTTTGTGTGTGTATGCAAAACTAATTCAGAGATCTTGTAACTGTGGTTCTACTTTTCTTAGAAATCAGAAGACCTGGGTTTTTATTCTCTGGGTTTAATAGCACTAATACTTCCTAGGCAACTGGTCATGGACAAATACTCTAACATCTAAAAGTTTCAGGGGACTTTATTTATACAATGGCCATATTTGTGCTAATTCACTAAACTACTGTGAGAAAAACACTTTGGAAACCACACAACTTAGAGATTAGAGATAATCAATAATTATTCTATCAGGAAACTCAATAAAATGGGAAAGACAGGATATAAGAATTGAAATACAGAAGATCTTGGGGCTAATCCATAACTGAACAACCACTCCTTAACATATCATAAGATTCATGGCAAACTTCAATTGTTATCCAAGATTCTGTTAGAATTCTCTCTCTCTCTCTTCCCACAAAAAGGAGAGCTTGACTTTCTTCTTCAAACTAAACTGAGAAGTATCTTCAACTTTTAAAATACAATACACTTTATTTTAAAAATTCAAAATCATTCTTCACCCAGATTTCATACAAAAAAAAAAAAACTGTAGCTAATATTTTGCTGACCCTTTCAATAGATGGCAAACTCCTTGAGAACCAGAACAATCTTTTGCCTTTCTTTGCATCTTTGGTGCTTAATTCAGTGACTAGAACATAGTAGATATGTATAAATGTTTGCTGATCATCAAAAATAAAAATTAGTTTTTCTTGGAATCTGTTTTATTTTTCAGTAAATTCAATAAGAAGAGCTTCGGCCCTCAAGTCAGATCCCCACTATTTGTGTGACTTTAGACAAGTCATTTAATTTCCCTAGACCTCAATTTTCCAATTTGTAAAATCAGAATACTGGACTACATGATTTCTGAGATTGTAATCTATGACCTTATGAATAATATTCTTAAAATATGATTCTCAGGATTGAACACTGTTTTTATTATCTAGAAGTGAAATAGTCTACCTCAACAGGCAATGAACTTCTGGTTGTTGGAGATATTCGAGCAAAAGATGTATGAATGAACACTTGTTTGGTATCTTATAGAAAAGGTATTTGTTTGCATACCGGTTGAAAAATGTGACCCTGAATTCTATTCTTGTTTAAGATGCTGTAATGTTCAATCATAACTTTTTCATATTTGCATTAAATCTAATTATGGGGAAACTATCTTTTTCCAGAATAGCCTATTGCATTTGGAGAGCATCTTTTTTTCTCAGTATTTTATTTTTCCAATTACATGAAAAAAATAGTATTCAACATTTATTTTTGTAAGATTTTGAGTTTCAAAATTATTCTTCCTCCTTTCCTTACTTCCCCTTCCCCAAGACAGCAAGTAATGTGATATGTTATACAATCATTTTAAACATATTTCCATTAGTCATGTTGTGAAAAAAAATCAGAATAAAAGGGGAAAAAACTCAAGAAAAAGCAAATAAATAAACAAAAAGGTAAAAATAGTATGCTTTAATCTATTTTTAGTTCTCGACAATTTTTTCCAAGTCTATTGGAGTTATCTTGGATCTGTATTGCTTAAAAGAGCAAAGTCCATCATAATAGTTCACTGGGGTGACTTTACTGACATCTTCACGTAAGATGCCAAAACCTGTTACTTTCTTAACTTCTACTTCCTCCTTTCTAATTCAGGTCTCTGGGACCAGGCAGAACAAGACAAATTCCACTTTCCTATGAGAGTCCTTCAAATATTTGAAGATAATTATCATGTTTCCTTTCCTTTCCTCATTTATCACTACCTTCTAGCCTCAAGCAAACAAAAAAGAAACCATTCTGTGAGCTATTTGATTCCACTTTTCCTAAGAAATACTGTCCTATGCAGAAAGAAATGCCAGTCTTAGAACCAGGAGGTATCTTGATTAAAATCACATCTTTAATACTTAATGCTGTTTAATAACCAGTATAATTAAATACAGTGCTAGAGTTAGAAGCAGATGACTTGGGTTAGCTTTCTAGGGTCACTATTTAACACTTGTATAGGCTTGAAATCTCATTTTTCTTTGCTTAAGTTTCCTTATTGTAATGTAATAGGGATAATTAGATAATCTCTAAGGTCTAAAAATTAGGTCTAAATCTATGAACTTATGACAATTGGTAAACATCTAACCTCTTTGAATCTCATCTGAAAAGGGGAATACTAATATGTGAAACCTACCTCATCATAAAAAAGAGAAAAGTACTCACATGTGCAAAAAATGTTTATAGTAGCAAGATACTGGAAACTGAGTAAATGTCCATCAGTTGGAGAATGACTAAATAAGTTATGGTGTATGAATGTTATGGAAAAATATTATTCTATAAGAAATGATCAGCAGGATGATTTCAGAAAGGCCTGAAGAAACTTATATGAATTGATACAAAGTAAATTGAGTAGAACCAAGAGAACATTGTACACAGCAACAAAATTATATAATGATCAATTCTGGTGGACATGGATCTTTTCAACAGTGAGATGATTCAGGCCAGTTCCAATGGATTTGTGATGGAGAGAGCCATCTGCATCCAGAAAGAGAACTATAAGGACAGAGTGTGGTTCACAACATAATAGTTTCACTTTTTGGTTGTTGTTTAAGGGGGTAGAAAGAAGGGAAGGAGGGAGAAAAAAAAATGGAACACAAGGTCCTGCAGGGGTGAATGTTGAAAACTGTTTATCCACATATTTTGAAAATAAAAAAGTTTTAATAAAAAAAGAAAAAAATACCTATTTTCATTGGTAGTCATGAAGTATAAATTAGATAAAGCTTATAAAGAGTTTTGTCATGCTTAAAGTGAGACCAAAATGTCAACAATTGTAATGCTCATTTAATGTGTAGCTTAGACCAATGAAATCATGTGTCAGATCCCCATTTCTGTCCTATAAGTCTAATTTGTACATTGAATGAACCAGCTATAATGCTGTTATGGGAAGACATGAAATAGAAATATCCAGGATGGTCAGGCATGAGGGAATTCTTGTCCACTGCACACTTGGAGAGAACTTCTAAAGGGATGAAATTATTAGTCATTTGGGTATGTACTAGTTAATCAAAAGCACATATTTATTCAATATCAAGCATGTGCCATGCAATTATTCCAAGTCTGGGGAGCTATAAATACAACAGTAAAGTAGTTTCTTCCCTCAAGCAGCTTATATTCTACTAGGGAATTAGAAAATCACAGGTAATTAAATGTGTGAGTAAATGTGTGTGTGTGTGTGCGCACGCATGTGTGTGTGATGCAAATGTCCCTGTATCTCCAGTGAGTCTTATCCCCATTTCAGATGCAACATTATTTCAATCTAATATCAAAATCTCTCCAATTGTTTATACTCATCCTGCTATTTTGTAAATAGCAACTAGAGAGTTACCAAGCCAGGGAAGTGAAAAGACAGAAAATATCATAAAGTAGTGACATGAGTTGTTTGCATAGTTACTACAAAAGTAATAATTACACTGTAACTCCATGGGAACAACGGTAATTTCACAGTAGCTCACATTATTGTTATCGCCCTATATTCTGATAACTGTGAAATTAATTTGTGCCACCACTGTATGTGTCAGCCATAAGCAGTTCCCTTGGTAACAGTATTATGCTACCATAGAGAAAGAATGTTTGGCAGTAAAATGGGCAGCAGTAAACTAATTATGGAGGGGGGGAAGGAGAAAGAGACAGAGTTTATATCTAAATATAAATAGCAGAGTAATCACTACTGGAAAGAAAAATGATATTCTTTAGGAAAGGAGTTCACTCAGTTAACTGTCCACTATCTATTGACTAAAGTAGTACAAATGAATACCAAACAAACAAAAAGATCAAATTACTGGTTTATTTATAACAACAGACCCTGAGTATCTTACAAAGCAGATAGTGGGGAATAAAAGAAAGGAATGCATTTCTCTGACTATATTTTCTTTTCTTCCCCCGAAATGACTACATTATTAGAAGCAGTACAAACATAAACACATCTATACACTTCAATGAAAATCACAAATGAAAGTGATAGTAAGGCAACCCTGAGGTCTAAACAAAGATACCAGATGCATTTTCTAAAACAATTTTGCTTAAGGAAAGTCATGTAAGAAAAAGCTTTGTTGCATCTTAGCTATAACTCCTTATTAAGCTACAGAAGGAATACACACACACACACACACACACACACACACACACACACACATACCTTTGGCTAAAGTGATTGAGAAAGGTTTGGTCAACTATGTAATTTTCATTCCAAAAAAAAATCTTTCAGAAAACATTCTTGGTTTTGAGTTTATAGAAACCAATTAAGTCAGTTTCAAATAATTATATTTATACCTCTAAAATCAATTATTAAGCATATTTAGACAGTGTTTTTGGAACTTTTGGATTAGACCTAAAGATAAAATATGACAAAATATAGCCCTCATTTATGCTAAAGAAAAATAATTACTAAGATAAAGTATAGAAAGTAAATCTGTAATAATAAAACATATATGTTTAAAACTAAAAGCCAACATTGTAGAAACAATCAATAAATATAATCAAGATCTCAAAGAAGCTACATTTCCTTTAAGGAAAGATATACATAAAAAGAATTGAAGTTTAGAGGTTAAAGGGCATAGTGGAAAGTCCAAAGTTAGAAACAAAACCATGGAAGAAATGAAGAATTCCTTTATGGTCTGAGACTTTCCTCAAAATGGAATTCATGAGAGAAACTCACCAATGGCAGAAGATCATAGTAGTATTTATCTTTCAAGGTGAGAAGGCCAAATTGCTGCTGTGAGAAGACAACTAAGACCAAAAAGAAAAGTCCAGAAAGGTCAAAGCAGAGCCAGCAAAGAAAGTAAAACAAGAATATAAAATGTAAAAGTAGAATAAATATGCTTCTTTTCTCTCTGTTATTTAACACAGTTCTATAAATGCTCAGAATAATAATGATCAAAAAAACATGAGTACAAAAAAAAATCCTTATTTGCTTATAGTATAATAGCTTACTTAGAAAATGTTAAAGTCTAAGTAAAAAAAAGAAATGTAAATAACTAATAGTTTTAGGAAAAATAGCAAGAAACAAAATAAATTCAAAATAATCAACACCATTTCTATATAGCAAAACCAGAATACAATGAGGAAATAATAGATGAAAGTCCAATTCAAATTGCCTAAAATATACTGAATTAGATGTAACAAGGTACAACTGAAGGGTTATATAGATGCATTTAAAAAACACAATTTGAGGGTTAAATGGCAAGTGATTGGGAGATATTCATTTCTCATGTTTAGGCTACAGAAATGTTATGAAAAATAATTCTATCTAAATTACATTATAATACTAAACCTATCAAACTACCAAAAGGATATTGAAAGATTTAAAGAAAAGCAAATGAAATTCTTTTTAAGGAAGAGAAATTCTATATTCTCAAAAGAAATAATGGGGGGAAAATGAGAATAAGATAAATGTACTTTCAGCTCTCAGATTATGCAATATAGAAAAGCAGAGGAACAGAATAGTTTCAATAAAATAGAATCAACAACTGAATTCAATACCAGTGTTCAGTAAGTCCAAGAACAGAAATGATCTATTGAAGACCTCCAACTTTGATAAGAACAATTGGGAAAACTGGAAAATAACCTGGAAATTTTTTTTTCTTTGTTTTAAAGGTAAAACAGCATCTTTTAAAATATACCACCGTAAGCTGAAAATGGAAACACAATTGAACATTAATGGTCACATCTAAGCATTTAAAGTTAGAATAGAACCAGTTTAAGTATATTTTTCATAGCTATGGCTACAGGAAATTAAACAAACAATAGAAGTGGTCACAAAATAATAATGAGGAGGTTAATTATGACTTGCATTATATTTTATTAAAATTATATTATGTATTCCATTATATATAATGATATAATTATAACTTATTATTATTTATATAGCACTTAAAGGTTTACAAAGCTCTATGTATATAATATTTCATTTCATCAATACAAAAAGCCTTGCAAAATAGGTGCTCTTATTATATCTCCATTGTACAGATGAGGAGTCAAAAGGTGAGAGAGGTTAAATGATTGTCTGCAGTCACACAGATGGTAAGTATCTGAGGTGGAATTTTAATTCAGATCTTGTCTCCTAATACAAAGTTCTTGCCTAGCATACTTTATGGCTGCCTCTAGATAAGATAGATAATTGCAATTACATAAAATTGAAAATTTGTACATGAACAAAATCAGTGCAACTTGCTAAAGAAAAGAAGTTGTACATAGGGAAGGGGAGAAAAGGTTGTTGCCTCTAATATCTCTGAAAAGAATCTGAAAACCAAACTTTTTAGGAAAGTAATTAGACTACTCTTCAATAGATAAATGTTTAAATAACAAAACATTTTTAAGAATTGCAAGCTATTAAAATGTAAAAAATTGACTGAAATCATTAACAAGAAAAACGCTAACATCATTAACAAGAGAAATCAAAACAAGTCTGGAATTTCATTTAATACTGAGCAAATTGGCAAATATGCCAAAAGATAGAAATATTTAATGTTCGAGGGATTGTAAAAAGTCACAATAATATGCTATGGCTGGAACTATGAATTGGTCTAACAATTCTGGAATAAAATCTCTAAGTTTTCTGAGAGAATACAAAAATTCCCTTAGTGTTAGACTCAGAATCTTGCTGTTTGGCACATACCCCAAGAAGATAAAATAAACAAGAAAAAAATAAAAACTGAATGAACATGAAAATGTGTTCAGCAACTCATTTGTGGCAGCAAAGAATTAAAAACTTTTTAGATAGTCTTCAACTGTGTTGTATCTATACAAACTGTAGTATGAGGAAATATATAAACATGTGAAGGTAAAATAAAAACAAAAGTTATAAATAAATTATATATATGTAGAGAGAGAGAATAATAAGAGAAGATAAAATTGTATGTGATCCTAATATCAGGATAATATATGCAATAACTACATCCATGCACATGAAATATCAATAAATAATTTGAACATTGAGTAATGGAAAAACCAAAGTCTTGAAGAAGGGATAAGAAAATATACTCTCTCATCATGACAGATAGATAGGGAACTAATAAGACAGAGTACTATATTGTTAAAACAAGGTTTCTATAACATGTTTTTGCCTAATGTTTTTTCTTTGTCATAGGGGAAGATCCAATTTGATGATATCTAGAATAATTCCCTTGACAAAAGGAATTAATATTTTTATTTAAAAACATAAGAGAAATAATTTAGTTGTACTTTACAATACTTTGTGTATAACTTTTTGTCAATATTAGAGGTAAAACCTTGAATGACATTCCAGTTGCATGTGTCTATTATTCTCACAAAACTCCATGTGTCAATACCACAATTTAAAGACTTTATAGGAATATTAATGGATATTTGGTTTTAAAAGATTTTAAATATTTTTATTTGGGTTTTTCCTAACACATGCCATTTAAGCATCCCTGACATACATGGAATAACCAGCATAAAGACAAGTTTAGTATCATCTAGTCAACAAGTATTTCTTAAATGTTAATTATGTAGTAGATACATGCTAAGTATTAGAAATGCAAAGGAAGGCATGAACATGGGACCTGAAATCAAGGAAGTCATATTATGGGATGACATATTGTGGGGGTGACAATGTACAAATATGAGTGTGCATGTGTGTGTGTGTGTGTGCAGTATAAGTAGACATTAACCAATTATGACATATAATATTAATAGTGATATGATTTTAATTAATAGAGAAATTGCTGATTTAGAAATGAATGTTAAAGTGATTGAAAGTCAGTATAGAATAGTAAAATAGATATTGTATTAGATTTGGAATATGAAGCAATGGACTCTTTCTTATTTGTGGAACTTTTGAAAAGTTATTTATTATCTCTGGGCCTCAGTTTCCTTATCTAAGATACTGACAGGTATTTTACATCACATCCACAGGCATTTCTTTATCTTAATTCTAGGAGCCTAAATTTGTTCAACTGGATAGTTTAACCATTTCCCTGCAATCTCATTTATGCTATTAATTGGTTTTGTTAATATTTTCCCTAGACAATACAAAAGTAAACCAACAAAACCTTTATAAAGTTGCTAACTTTGACACATTTGCATAGAGGAAAAAATATAGCAAACACAGTTAGTCCCTAAATATTTTTTTAAAAATCTTCTATGTGGCATCAACTGGGCTAAGTGCTAGGTATACAAAAAGAGACAAAAGACAATCCCTGCACTCATTGGAAGATCAGTCCAATGGAGGAGACAATAAGCAAATCAATATGTACTCTCTCTCTCTCTCTCTCTCTCTATATATATATATATATATATACATATATATATGTGTGTGTGTGTGTGTGTGTGTGTGTGTGTGTGATAAAAGAGAAATATTAAAAGAAGGAAGACACTAGAATTAAAAGAGATTTGGAAAGGTTTTCTATAGAAGATGGGATTTTAACTGAAACTGGAAGGAAGTCAAAAAGCAAGGTGATAGAGATAAAGAAGGAGAATATTTCAGGCATGAGGGATAGAAATAAAAAAATGCCTGGAGCCAAACAAGAAAGTGTCTTGTTCAAAGAATAAAAAAGAAGCCAAAGTTATCCTGAGAAGATTTATAGAAAGAGTCAGCAACCCTTTAACAATTCCAATGTTAAATTTTAAGTTCTAATCAGAGGAATTTCTTGGAGAAAATACTTCAAAAGAGATTATACAAATATGGTCAGGCCAAATGCTAAATTTTAGAACAAGTAGTTTTTTCTAAGATTACAAAGAATGGGAAAGAAATCTAATGATATAAAGAACAAAGAAATATAAATTCAAAGAAAAATATATCTTCAAACTCCACTAATCTCCACTTAGCAGCATTAAAACCAATTGTCAGTATCCAGATGGAGTTACTAAAAGACAGGATGAACATCTCTGATTTTTAATAGCAGTAAAACTATAATTGTAAGAACATTTTCTGTCAGAAGTCACTGAAAAATGATTATTAAAGATGATAGCTGCATAAACAGAGCAGAAAACAGGACTTGGAGATCAACTACTAGTCTTCTCATTTTCTTTTTCTTACAGATAAACTTAAACAAAGAAAATTTAAATGAATTACCTAAAGTCTTACAGATAGTAAAGAGGCAAAGCCAGAATTCAAATTCTTGTCCTAAGATTCCAAGTTTAGTTTGCCAAAATTTGTATCTTTTCTATTCAGCTCCAATGCATCTTTATGTTCATCTGTGTTTAAACTCGGATCAAAAGAACATGAAGGAACCATAGAGGTCAGCTTTATTTACCTCTTCATTTTAGAGAAAACGAAAAGGAGGCACAGAGAATATCCCATGATCATACAAGGAATTACTAGAAGTAAATGTATATGAGCCCAGACCTTTTAATACTTCTTCGTAAATCTATATAGAAACACATACAATGTTTACTTTTTTCTGTTATTTTCTTTTCCTGGTATTTCCCTTTTGTTCTGACTTTTCTCTGCCAATATGACTCAAAAAGAAATGTGTATTTAAAAAGCTATTATACATATATAGCCAGAAAAAAATAAAACAATTAATTTTTAAAATATATAATAAGAGCTAAATAAGGAAATAGCAAAGTACTCCTGTTTCTTTGCCAGGAAAAGAAAATATTGCTGCCATGAAGCATCAGCCACAAGTAAAAAAAATAACAACAACAACAAAAAGTAATTGTCTACTGACACTATATATATATATATGTATATACACACACGTATATATGCATATATGTATATGCATACATATACATATATATAGTTTTTGATTCTCAAAAAATTTCTCATATACAGCATTGGAATGGAGTTACATGTTTGTTTGTTTTTTTGACCTTTTATCCCCTCCCACTGCCCCAACTTTCCATGTGGGATTTTTCCATACAGCATTGAGGGGGAAATAGTACATACACAGTGGAGAATCTGGAAACAGTACTTTGTTAGATGATGACAGTGTTTTGTATTCTAGGTATCAGCTGCAACATCCCAGGATATCATTGATTATTTCACATTCTTAATAAATAATTTTACCAATTAGAAATATATATATATATACACACACACACATATATATATATAACAATAGTGTTCAATTTTCATCATTGATACAAGAAATGCACCTCAGATTTTTCACTTACTCTGTATTAAATATTTTGTTATTGTCAAAGAATTCACATGGAACCACTATATCCATTTTTCTAATGTAAACAATATTTTGGTAAAGAGGAATTAGTTGTAATTTTAGGGCTTTGCTAGCTCTTTGTTGAGAATTAAAAGGATACATGACATGTCCAACTGAAAATAAGCTAATAAAAACTTTCTGGCCTCATGAAAATAAAAAGAAAAAAAATCCATGTAGAAAATCACAATGTGAAGATTCCAAAGGGAGTAAAAAGTCAACTTACTTTTATTTCTTTATTTTTAAAACTTTTTTTGATTTTTAATATACATTGCTTTATGGAATCATGTTGGGAGAGAAAAATTAGAACAAGGGAAAAACTATGGGAGAAAAAGAAAAGAAGAGGAAAAAGAAGTGAACAGAGCATGTATTAATTTACATTCAAACTCTGTAGTTCTTTTTCTGGATGCAGATAGCATTTTCTGTCCAAAGTCTATTAGTATTACCTTAGATCACTGAACCACTGAGAAGAACCAAGTCTTTTATAGTTGTTCATAGCACATTCTTGCTGTTATTGTATACAATTTATACCTGGTTCTGCTTGTTTCACTCAGCATCAGTTTATGTAAACATTTGTAGGCTTTTCTAAAATCAGCTTATTGATCATTTTTAAAAGACCAATAATATTCCATTACCTTCATATACCAAAATTTATTCAGACATTCCCCAGTTGATGGGCATCTACTCATTTTCCAGTTATTTGCTATTACAAAAAGAGCTGCTACAAACATTTTGGCAATATGGGTCTCTTCTTTATGAATTCCTTGGGACACAGACCCAGTAGCAGCAACTGGTGGGTGGCATATTTTTATAGGTCTTTGGGCATAGTTCCAAATTGTTCTCCAGAAATAGTTGGATCATTTTACAACTCCACCAACAATGCATTAGTGTCCCAATTTCCCACATCCCCTCCAATATTTATCATTATGTTTTTCTGTCATCTTAGCCAATCTGAGAGGTGTGAGGTGGTACCTCAGAATTGTTTTAATTTGCATTATTCAAATCAATAGTGATTTAAAGCATTTTTCACTTGACTATGGATGGCTGAAAATTATCTATTCATATCCTTTGACTACTTGTTAATTAGAGAATGACATATTCTTATAAATTTGGCACAGTTTTTATGTATTAAAAATGAGACCTTTATCAGAAACACTGGCTGTAAAAATGTTTTCCCATATTTGTACTTTCCTTTTAATCTTGTTTCTGTTGGTTTTGTTTGTGCAAAAGCTTTTTAATTAAATGTAATCAAAGTTGTATATTTTGCCTTCCATGATGTTCTTTAATTTTTCTTTGGTCAAAAATTTCTCCCTTCTCCGAAGATCTGATAGGTAAATTATCCCTTGCTCTCCTAATATGCTTATGGTATCACCCTTTATTCCCAAATCATGGGCCTGTTGTGACCTTATTTTGTTATGGGGTGTGAGATGTAGGTCTATGTCAAGTTTCTACCATATTATTTTCCAGTTTTCCCAGGCAATTTTTGTCAAATAGAGAGTTCTTATCCCAAATAAGACCTAATACATGGTCAATTTTTGTGTAGGTGTCATGTACTGTTGAGAAAAAGATATATTCTTTTCTGTCCCTATTCAATTTTCTCCAGAAATCTATCATATCTTGGATTTCAAGGATTCTATTCACCTCCCTAGTTTCTTTCTTGTTTATTTTGTGACTAGATTTATCTGATTCTGAGAGGGGAAGATTGAGGTCCCCTACTAATATAGTTTTACTATCTATTTCTTCCTGTAACTACCTTAATAGATTCTCTAGGAATTTAAATCCTGTACCAGTTGGTACATATATATTTAGTATTAATACTACTTGTTTATGGTACCCTTTAAACAAGATATAATTTCCTTTCTTATCTCTTTTAGATATATTTTAATTTTTGTTCATCTGAGATTAAAATTGCCACCCTCCTTTTTTTTTTACTTTAGTTGAAGCATAGTAAATTTGGTTCCAGCCTTTTAGCTTTACTCTGTGTGTATCTATGTCAAATGTGTTTCTTGTAAAGAACACATTGTAGGATTCT